>PVKM010000145.1:27144-139977 GCA_004027735.1 Carollia perspicillata | reverse complement strand
CTTCATAGATGCTCCTGAAAGCCTTTCCCCCTTTTCCACCCGTTATCCTCTCCCACCTCCCCTCTGGTAACTGTCAGTCTGTTCTTTATTTCAATATCTCTGGTTATATTTTGCTTGCTTGGTTTGTTGATTAGGTTCCACTTATAGGTGAGACCATATGGTAGTTATCTTTCACCACCTGGCTTATTTCACTTGGCATAATGCTTTCCAGTTCCATCCATGCTGTTGTGAAGGGTAGGAGTTTCTTCTTTCTTTCTGCTGCATAGAATTCCATTGTGTATATGTACCATAGTTTTTGAGCCACTCATTTACTGGTGGGCACTTAGATTGCTTCCAGCACTTGGATTGTAAATTATGCTGCTATGAACATTGGGGTGCACAGATTATTTTGAATTGGTGTTTCAGGATTCTTGGGGTATAGTCCCAGCAGTGGAGTTGCTGGGTCAAAAGGCAATTTCATTTTTAATTTTCTGAGGAAATTCCATACAGTTTTCCACAGTGGCTGCACCAGTCTGCATTCCCGCCAACAGTGCACTGGGTTCCCTTTTCTCCACAGCCTCTCCAACACTTGTTGTTTGTAGATTTATGATGGCCATTCTGACCAGTGTGAAGTGGTACCTTATTGGGGTTTTAATTTCCATCTCTCCAATTGCTAATGATGCTGAGCATCTTTTCATATGTCTCTGGGCTCTCTGTATGTCCTCCTTAGAGAAGTGTCTGTTCAAGTCTTTGCCCATTTTTTAATTGAGTTGTTTGTCTTCCTGTAATGGAGTCGTGTGAGTACTCTATATATTTTGGAGATCAAACCTTTGCCCCACAGGTATCATTGGCAAATACGTTTTCCCATATGGTTTGTTCTCTTTTCATTTTAATGCTGTTTTCTTTTGCCATGTAGAAGCTTTTTATTTTGATGAGATCCCATTTATCTATTCCTTGCTCTAGGGGACATATTATTGAAAATATTGCAGCATGGAATATCTGAGATTTTCCTGCCCATGTTCTCCTCTAAGACTTTTATGGTGTCACAACTTACATTTAAGGCTTTTATTCACCTTGAATTTATTTTTGTGTATGGTGTTAAGTTAGTGATCAAGTTTCATTTTTTTGCATGTAGCTGTCCAGCTTCCCAACACCATTTGTTAAAGAGGCTATTTTTACTTCATTTGATGCTTCTGCCTCTTTGTCAAATATTAATTGACCATAGAGACTTGGGTTTATTTCTGGGCTCTCTAACATGTTCCATTGGTCTATGTGACACCTTAGTTTTAAGCCCTACTCTTTTCTGGAGTGTTCACATTGAAGTCCTACCTCTTGATTTTTGAGTACAATAACCTCTGTGGAAGGAATCATTTAAACATTGGTGAGCAGAGAGGGGAATTAATTGGAAAATCAAGGAATCCTTCCTAGAGCACCTCTAATTTCAAAATCTATTCTGTCTTTTTATGTAAAGTGCACTTTGCTCATATCAAGCCAATTTCTAAAGAACTCAGCATACTCCTTTTCTCAAAGCTATAGGTTAACTTTTTAATAATCAAGAAGGGTATGGAGAGTCTAAGACTGAGAAGGTAAAGACAATCACCAAGCAAATAATATGTTCTTATAATATTACTAAGGCAAGCATCAAAAAAGGGACTCATTCCAAATAAGCAGGTGTAACCTCTGGCTTATATTCAATCATCTGTGTGTTTCAAAGAAAAGTCATATTCCTAATCAATAATCTACTTAGTTATTCATTAAGAGATGTGGACCTTAAACAATTTAATATTTATGAACAATATCTTATTTCTCTTTATAATTGACAACAGAAGAAGCATAAGTCAAATAAATAGAATTTCCAAAAATTAGTAAACTGAAATCTCTAGAAAGTTTATTGCTATAATCAAGATCATAAAGGTCAGTAGAAAAATAAAAACTGCTAGAATCTGGAGCTAAACTGCTTGGTTTCAAATTTGGGTTCTGCCATTTGCCTCAATGATTCATTATGGAATGAGAATAATAATAATACCTCATAGGGTTGCTATTTGTTAGGTGCTTGTTGATAAAATACTGTAGCTATTATTTGTTTCCTGACTCTGAAATTAGATAGGTCTACAAAATGACCTCATAAATCTGATGTATAATTGAAATTGACATTGAACTTGCATATCTATATCCAGGTAACTCAATGCCTTGAACATGGTACAATTGAAGGAAAGCTTATTTTACCTTGTTGCATGGATACAGGCTTCAGCATTTCAAATATGCATTTTCTCTGAAAGGAAATTGGACAGCAGAGTATACATAAGGCATCACTTCTCAAATATGTTTATAAAATGATAGCATGGTTTTGCCTTCAATGTCTGTAATGATTTTTTTCAACAGTTTGATTGTGATATAATTTGTATACTAATTCATCCTGTCATCAGTAAACAATATAAGTGTTTATTGACTGGCTACTATGTCCCAGACCATAAACACACGTTTCATTTAATCTTTATAAAAATCCTCTAAGGTAGGTATTACTATCCTCAATTTTATGATTGAAATAAAAGTTACAGTAAATACTTTGCAGGTAGAGGTTGAGGTGAGATTTGAACTCATGTTCATGACTCCAATATTCTTCTCATGTCACATTGCCTCTCTTTGGAAATTTATTTGCCTGACTTTCAGAGGTTGGCTGAGAAAGGCGGTGGGGGTGGGGCAGCAAGAAATGTGACCCTTTGGTGGTACTCCTGATTAGAGAAAGTCTAATTTTTTAACCTGTCAAGAGAAAAGTCAAATAATACAAGAAATAACAGTAACTGGAAGCTGTTTTGAGACCCTCAAATCAAGAATGACATGATAATGCAAAATATTATTATGAAGAAAATAAGCAATCACAATGCTGATACGCACAAATCATAATGCCTCTCTATATACACTGCTTTCATTTAAACCAGTTCAGTTCTTACTAGCATAATTACACCCACCTTTACTGCATTCCCACCAAATGAGTTGGTGTAGACATTAAAAATAGAAAAACATATAGATCATACCAGAAGTCTTATCCATCTTTTGACTTTTCACAACATTTCTATTATCTTAAAGTAAAATATCTGTATATCTTTATGTTTGGAAATACAGTTTTGCCACCATTCATTCATTAAGCCAATACTTAGGTGGTTGGTATGTTAGGCAGCTCTGTGGTAGCCACCAGGTGTATAGACATTTAAAAAAAAAAAGATGAAGCCAGTGCAGCCCAGTTTATATTTTAGTTCGGGTTTTCGTAATTAATAGTGCGTGTGCTATAATGGATAAATAGCACGTGGGCTTTGTAACTTGGGTTAAAAGCTTACCTCTCTACTTTGTTACCTTTGCATTAGATTTTTGAGAGACTCGATTTCCCCATTTGTAACACCACTGACTTCAAATGGAAGTTGGTGTTCTCTTTTCAAGTGTATACACATCATGGGAAGATGTGGCAAAGAAAGCGTTACTTATGACGTCCAGGTGATAATGTTTCTTAGATGTTTTCTTCCCCTTTACGACCTGGCATTATTCGATACATATTCTACGCCGTGTTCACGGAGAAACTGGAACAGGTTTTTCACTGCAGCTTAGCTGTCTGGGTGTGCCTGGAGAGGCAGCACAAAGAGCCTATAAAAGCTCTCCACCTACAGCAGGAAGGAGCCCAGGAAGGGCATTGCGGCCAAGCGTTTGGTTTCAGATTGTTTTTTGCTTGGGCCAAATCGAGTTCAGGTTCTGTGACCAGCAACAAAAAGATTAGCCACGGAGCTGTTCAAATTTTTGCCATAGCTCAGCCGTCTCCACGCCCCCCACTCCACCCTCCCCTATGCGCAAATAAGGGTTTTCAGGCGGCTGTTGTAAAAAGGTAGAAGACAGAAGTCGAGGATGGACGGGGCAGTGTCACCGGCCAAAAGAGAGAGGACAAAGGTCCCCATCAAGAGTTAAAACCGGGTGGTCCCGGGAGGGAAGGAGCCAAAGCGAAATGCTGGACAAGTGAGGCCCCGAGGCGGGAGAGGGGAACAGCAGACCAAGGTAGTGCACTCAAGTCGCTCCCAGGGCTAGCTCCAGTACCGAGTCGCACCACCCCCCTAGTCTCTTTTGGTTTCGACCTGTCGACTGGGAGGGGCCGCGGCACGCCATTCCCACAATGCTCTGGGGCGTGCCGCCGTCGCTGCCGCCTCCGCTACCGCTAGTGGAAGAAGATGGCGGAAGGCGGAGCGGCAGATCTGGACATCCAGCGGTCTGACATCGCGACGCTGCTCAAAACCTCGCTCCGGAAAGGGGACACCTGGTGAGGGAAAAGGGTTGAGGTGGCTGCGGTTGCCGGAGGATGGTGGAGACCTGGGCGGGAACTGCGGGCTGGTATCTTTCGCTAGTGACAGGTGCGGACAGGTCCGGCGGCGGCGCCCTGGGCAGCAGGGTTTTGGCCACTCCGGAAATGTTGGGGCAAAGATTGGACCCAAGATGAGGGCGAGGGTTCGTGGCTGGTCCGGACAGGCTGAGAGGCTGGTAGGGAGCGGCGGCGGCAGGAGCGGCGGCGGTAGCTCAGGCTCGTGTAGTTCCCTTCGCCCTCCTTCCTCGGGTAGTGCCGCTCCCACTTCAGGCCTTCCCGAAAGACAGGTTACAGGCGTTCGGCGTGAATCTCTAAATGTTTGACAGGTCCTGGTCCTATGGTTTATCACCATCTCACCCGCTGTACTTCTCCAGTCATTTCCTTTCCCGGCGTTGTCGGTATCCAAGTTCCTTATTATTCTCATGCTTGTATTCTTCCGGGAGGCAGGCTGCAGGATGTTTGCGGTTCGTACTACACAGGTGGCATGTGTCAGGGCATCCCTTAAGAGAAGGAAACCTTAGTTTCTAATTCCTTGTCAAGAAAGAGAGGAGGGAGTAGGAAACCTCAGGCTTCGGAGAGATACCACGTGGTCTTGAGCTTTAGTAGAGGCTTGATAAGAAACCGGCAGCATTTCTTAGAAGTGCAGCCCTTCCCTCCTTTTGAAACATAACGTAGGCCTGCAAAGAGTAGATAAGTCCACTTGAGGCTTAAGTCACTTGCCAGTATACAAGCTTGTAAAATACCAAAGGATATACTTAATGTACTGAGGGAAGTATGGTGGAGATTTTAATACTTGTCGGCTACATCAAGTGATATCCAAAATAACATATGTGAATGTGTAACATAAACAGAAAGTGGTTATTAGGAAAGATAACGTGCCTCTTTAAAAATTGTTTTCACTTCCATTTTCACCATAGCAGTGGTGTTTAATTTACAGAGTTTTTTCGTGTACCCCAATATGGCTTAGTGGAAGCAGCATTAGATTTAGACCTGAATTCGTTCCACCACCTAACTTGCAATATGACTTTGAGGAAAGTTAATTTAAATCATTACACTTAAAGTGTCTTCACCTATGAAAATGGACAATCATAATTTCATTCTATGGGTTTTACCTTGATTCAGTGAAATACTCTAAAACATGATTTGTTCTATTTATGAGATAAGATTAAATTTCAGTTACATTGTTATTACTGCCATTTACTTTTGATACAATGTTATGGTTTTAGTATCATTTTTAAGTAAGCTGGTAGGTGGCAGATTTGGGACTCGAATTTAAGTACTTTGATCTAAGTCTTGATACTTTTTTTCTTATTTAGTTAGGCTTCATACTGTATTTATATAACAGAAATCTCCAAGGTTGTAAACATATACTTGTTGCATTGCTGCAACAAGTATAATTTAATAATTGTTACTTATATTGCAGTGTTCCTAAGATGTTTATTACTGTGGGGAAATTGGACATTTTCTAGGACATTAATGAACCACCTTGGCCTGTGGATTGTTAAAGATTAAATCAGTCCTTGCTTCCTGTTATTTGTTAAAGAACACTTAAAAATCCTTAATTCACCTGGACTATTACCACCTCATAAAAAGATGAATGTGGATATCCATAAAACAGAAATCTGTAACTTAAAATATGGATATTATATGTCAATTACTTGTCTTTAATGCAATGTTTTTGTTAATACTAATAATTGGTATTGACACAACAAGATGATAGCAATATATGTGGGCATTAAACTTTTTAAAGTTTGGTATTTTTATTTTATTATTGAATTTATTGAGGTGACACTGGTTAACAAAATTATACAGGTTTCAGGTGCACAATTCTACAACAGATCATCTGTATACTGCATTGTGTGTTCACTACCACAAGTTAAGGAGTATGGGAGCATTACCATTTATGCCCCCTATACCCTCCTCCACCTTCACCTCCCCCGCATCGCCCCCAATCACCACACTGTTGTCCATGTCTGTGAGTTTTTTCTTTTTTTGCTCAATTGCTCCATCCCAGCCCCATCTTCCCATGGTCAGCTGTCAGCCTGCTCTCTATGAGTCTGTCCCTATTTTGCTTGTTAGTTTGTTTTGTTCATTAGATTCCACATGAGTGAAATCATATAGTACTTACCTTTCTCTGCCCGGCTTATATCACTTAGCATAATGCTCTGTAGGTCCATCCATGCTATTGCAAAGGGTAAGATGTCTTTTTTTTATGGCCAAGTAGTATTCCATTGTGTAAATGTACCACAGCTTGTTTATCCATTCATCGACTGATGGACACTTGGTATTCTTAAAATGAAAATATTTTTGCTTTTTGACAGAGTTATAGTAAACAATTTTAAAGAGTAAACAGAGGAAATCCATAAATTTTAATGCTTTCATTTTAAAGACAGGGAAACTGAATACCAGGTATTTAATAACAAGATTTTTCTCCTCACTCTGATTTCCCTATATATTTTAAGGAAAAAAAATGCAGGAGCAAGATGATACTGGGGAGTTGCAGAGGCCAGTTTGGTTTACATGTAAGCCAGTTTACTTGCAATTAGCAGGTGAAACCTATCAAAAAAAAAAAGAAACTAAGGTAGAGCAGAAGTTTGATTCAGAGTTTTAAGGTGAATAATTTAATTATCCACAAATACAGAACTGGTAAAGATATTTATAATTTAGTTGTTACTTGGGCTCATGTTTTTGGAACTCATTAAAATGAGTGTTTAGCACATTAAAAAATTACTTCTCTTTTTAACATTTTTTCAGTCTTTGAAATAGTCTTTCATGGGTATTTGGGCAAATCCTGTGTTATTTTTTAAACTGAAGTGGGCCATGTGCAAATGGAATATTGTCTTGGAAAGGCCATTAAGACTATTCCAAGACCATTTTGGAAAGACTGCTTGGACTGTTGAGAAAAAAATGGTAGGTGTACCATAAGTTTGTTCTTGAAAGTTTATTACTGATGTTTGGTGTTATAGTCACATTATTAAAATGAATACATTTTATTAATTATGTTGTGAGCACTTTGCAGATAAGGACTGTCTAGTAATACTCTGGAAACTAACACCTAGGCAAGGGTAAATAAAGATTTTATTCTTAATGGATTTTAGAGTTTGTTTATTTGTAATTAGTGAATGATTTTTATCTGCAAACTGACTTTCTAGAGCTGAAAATACATTACATGGGTCTGAGATAAAGAACAAATTTTATGATGTGCTTGGTACTAGACTCTGTAGTGACAAAAAAAGTCAAAATTAATACCTCTTAAAAAGGTAAGGTATGAAAATAACACTGATTTTCACTAGAAGGAGTAAAGCAGTAGTCTTATAATGCTGTTTCTTGATCTGTGTTTCAGCTATCATATACAGGATTGTTAGAATTTAAGAACTATAGAAAAATGATAAACAGTCTCTGTTTTTGGACTGTGAGTCTAGAGGAACAGCCCAGCCAGAAAATGCAAATATGAATGGCATTTTATGTTCCATGTTTACCAACTGATTTTATTCAGAAATAACTTTGATAAATAAATAAATAAAATCTAGAGTTATTTAGTTCAGGATGAATGTAAGATACTAATCTTCAGATACGTGGTGGTTTTTCCTGATGAGACAAAAGGAAAATTTGTTTAAAGTACATTCCATGTAAGTGTATTAGGGATAGAGGAACATTGTTAAAGGAATGGTAATTAAATAAATGAGTTTCAAAGAGAAGTTGGGAATTATGGAATAATTTCTTCGGAGATATCTTTTAAAACATCTATAATGTGTAAATGAACAGATAACTACAAATCATCCAAATCTCTGCTTTATTTCCCCATTTTTATTAAGTGTCATTCATTTACCAATTATTTCTACTAATTTGTATGTGCAAGTATGTTCAGTGGTAGCACATAGCTAACTTTACAAATTAAATTTTACATGTCAGAGAGTAACTCTAATTTGTATTGAGTCATTTAAAATGTATATGATATTTTAGTTTCAATAAATTGCCAAGGAATAGTCCATCACATCAATGAGGTTTCTAGATAGGAGACATTGATTTCATTTTTAGAGCATTCCTTCCATTCACAGTCTTCTATTTGATATCTTTGAGGCTTTATTTTATATTGTCCCTTATGTTCTACAACTTTGATTTACACTAACAGAAAACCTATAATCACATCAGTTAATAATGTAAATTGACACTGTTAATCAGTATGAACTTCAATTTGTTTAGCATGTATTTCCTAAAGAAATTTTTACATTACTGTTACTGCTAAGAAATTTTTAAGTTGTGCCAAAGTGCTTACCACTAAAATAAGGTATGATTGCATCATTTTCAGGAAATGAAACCAGAAAGCAAAACTTATTTAGTGTTGGTAAATTGATGAAAATAAGGGCAGAAAAAGTAACATTAAAGCATATTTTTCATATTTTAGTTTCTTAAAATTGAGAAAAGCATTTTTTTAAGTTTAATTTTCATATATTTTTAAAATCACTTCTTAATTGTTAGTGAATCCAAGATTAATATACCCTGTGTGGCCAAGATGATCCAAAGCTTTAGCCAGTGGTTTTATTTATCTGTTTAGTGACATTTAGACTTAATTTTTTTCTACATCAAAGTGTGTCCCATTAGCACATGCAAGTTATTAAATAAATGGTCTTTTAACAAAATGATTTTGTGATAACAATCTTGCTTGCACATACGTATAAGAAGAAAAAGTTTGTCTGACCGTGACCTACAATATTACATTTAAAAACACCATGCTACATACTGTTTTAAGTACTTACACATGTTAACTCACTTAGAACCACAATTCTAGGACACTAGAATGTGAATATGCCACAATTCACATTTGACAGAATAGGAATCCTAGGCTCAGAGAGGTGTTCACGCAGTGATATACCTGAGATTTGAACCCAAGTACATAGTCTAGGACTTTAATTCATGCCCTAAAATCACTGTACTACACAGCCTCTTATTTTCAAGATGCACTTTAAAATATAGTTTCACTTTGAAAATAAAAAAAAACCACTATTTCTTTCTCTGTAAATGGAGTCTCTTTTAGTTTAGTGGCACAATTCTACCATTCTGTCTCCAGCTCATCTTTTGTGAATCTTCACTTTATGTATGACAGAATGCAGAGAGAATCTTAATATCTTGCTTCTTGAAATTAAAATATGTTTAAAGATTAATAGGTGAGCCCCAGCTGGTGTAGCTCAGTGGATTGAGCGTGGGCCTGTGAGCCAAAGGGTCACCGGTTTGATTCCCAGGCAGGGCACATGCCTGGGTGAAAGGCCAGGTCCCTGGTGAGGGGCACAGGAGAGGCGACCACACATTGGTGTTTCTCTCCCTCTCCTTCTCTTTCCCTTCCCCTCTCTCTAAAAATAAATAAAATCTTTTTTAAAAAAAGATTAATAGGTGATTAACTGAATATGTAGAATGAATGTCATTTTGATCCAAAAGTGCATTCAAACTAAATTAACTGAGATAATTTGTTATTGAGATTTTGAGTGTTAATTGTTTATTAGTAATCATAAGCTTTTATTAGGGACCCTGTGGCTCCTTCTCCTATAGTTTTACAGAAATAACATATCAAGCAGTTAATAAGGACTTGTAAGATATTGTTTTGGTATTTTGCCTGTATTTTGAAAGTTTACAGTAAGCCACAAATACTTAAGTCTCTATTTTTGCACTGTGAGTCTAGAGGAACAGCCCAGCCAGAAAATGCAAATATGAATGGCATTTTATGTTCCATGTTTACCAACTGATTTTATTCAGAAATAACTTTGAGTAAATTTTCAAAGTAAAAGACATTTGAATTAAGACAGTAGAGGGTATATGACTTAATATTGACACCTCTTTAATACTGGAAAACTTGCATTCTGAGTAGCATTACTGCTAGTAGAACAGTCAGGTTTTCCATCTTAGTCATTAGATATATTCATTTTATTACATGAATTTACTGATTTTTCTTTTCATTTTGAGAATCACTTTATTAATAAACCATGATCTTTATAAAAGTGAATTGAAACCATTAGCTATATTGGCAGGGAAATAAGGGGATGGTTGAGAAGTGTGTTTGTATGCAATTTTGATTTGATCCTCAAAATAAGGATCAACTATGTATTTATAGTCCTTTCTTTTAGATAAGGAATCTGAACTCAAAGAAATCAGGTGGTTTAACATGTGGTTTGCAAGTGATAAAACCACCACTAGTGAGCATTTATTGAATGCTTAGTCTGTGCCAGCCACTATACTAAATGCTTTCTTTATACTATGTAGCCCTTAAAGTAAGGGCCCTTATTTACCTTTGTAGCTGTTTGATAATTTCAGTGCTGGTTTAGGTTTAAGTACATAGTTTATAGTAATTTAAAACACTTGGTATATTAACATTTTAGTATTAAAAATGTTTCATGCTTGTCAGTACTCAAATGTAACTCAAACTATTTCGTTAAGTCATTAAACTAGTAACCTATTCCTTGTTAGTCCTCACATAGAAATTTTCAACAGTTGCTAGTTTTTTTTTCCTTCCTTGAGTAATATCAGTTCAGTTTGTGCCTTTTATTTTCATTTCCTCAGTTACCACTGTAATTCATACTCTACCTTAAATTTAATCCCTTGAAGGCATTTCTCCTGATTCTTTCTCCATCTATTCTTGAAACAAGAATGTAGTTCCTTTCATTTTATCATCCAGGTTACATAGAAGTCACTACTAAAGAAACCTAGAATAAGACTGTTATTAAGTGACCTCAGTTTTGGATACAGATTAAAACGATGTATCTGAGAGAATGTCGAAAATGTTTCCTCAAAAAGAAGTAAAGAGGTGATCTTGTAACATAAGCAGAAAACCTCTATAGGATTAACCTGTATTTCATTATGCCTAGAACACTTCTGCTTCCATCAGTGGGATTCTGCATATTTTCCTTATAGCTCTCCAAAAAGAAAAGGAGGGTAATAACTACTTTTCCTTCTCCACATGGGGAGCTAAGAAGGCTAATGCCCTCTTCCTTTTAGCTCCGAGAAGATTCAGATATTAGCAGATAATTCCTTACTGTTAGGGAAAATTGTTTGGCAGAAGTAGCCACAGAAAGACTTCATTTGTGAAGGAAGTCAAAGACTTACAAGCAAGTCTAAGGGTGTGTTTGAGGCAAGACTATTCTAAGTTTTAGAGAGTTGGGTAAATTAAAACCTGAGAGCATTAGAGACAAAATTACTTGAGTGAAAAGAGCATCAGGTTCCTTTAGTGGAAAACAAAAAGATTAGGAATGATGAGGATGAAGTGATTGTGGTTAAAAAAAAAAAAGGCCTGATCATTCGTATTGCTTTATATTATTTAACAGTATACTTGAACAGCTTGACAAAGTTTAACAGTTTAATCAAGATACTTATCTTTATAGGTGAAAAACTTATATTCATAAATTTGAATGAAATTCAAGCTGAGGAAACTCGATTCTCAGGGGAAGTATAGCTAAGTATTATATAGACCATATAGTTTTAGCTATGGCTACCACTCATTTACTATGTTAACAGGTTTATATATATATGAAATAGTGAGTATTCTCATTTTGCAGTTACAGAAATGGGGGTACAGATTTCACTACACATGGCCATATTCTCAGTCAGTGGTAGAGCAGGAACTCTGACTTAGCCAGTCAACTCTGAAAGCCTGCATTTTCAACTGCGCTGCCTGCATATGAGGGATGGAGCCATACCCATACTATGGAAGTAGCTTTTTGAGGGATAAATACTTGGAAGTATTAAAATCAACAAGTGATAGCGTTGTCATTTTAGTAAAACACCATGTCCACCTGTTACTCATATGAGGAACCTATAGAATTTTCTGGGTCTCCTTGGGTTAGCATACTAGTCTTAGTAGTTTCATTTTTAACTAATATAGCCCTAGTTTATTATATACAGATGGTGGTTCCCATTTCCTGCAAATTATTTACTTATTCTTGCCTTATACATCATTTATATTATTTCAGATACATTTTACCAATTCCTGACTTCAAAACTTACTCAAAACTAATCTGTGTAAAATCATTTTTAATAATCATACCCTTTAAAAAGATGTATAACAGCTTTATTAGGATGTAATTCACATATCATACAATTTGTGTTCAAATCACCAGATTTGGATATATTCACAGAGTCATGCACCCATCACCACAATCAATTTTGGAATATTATCATCTCTAAAAGATATCCCTACTTATTGGTAGTCCTCCAATTTCTCCCCAACTCCCCCTGCTCTAGTCTAAGCAGCTACTAATCTACATTCTGTTCTATAGCTTTACCTATTCTGACTATTTCATATAAATGGAATCATGTGATTTTTGTGTCTGGCTTCATTCACTTAGCGTAATGTTTTTTTAGGTCTATCCATGTTGTAGTATGTATCAGTATTTCATTTCTTTTTATTGCCAAACATTTCATTGTACAGAGAGACAACATTGAATTTTTAATTCATGAATTGATGGACCTTTGGGTTGTTTACATTTTTTAGCTGTGAACATTTGTGTGCAAGTTTTTGGTCATAATTTTAATTTCCCTTGGTTATATACTTAGGAGTGAAATGGCTGGGTCCCTATATTTAATGTTTTGAGGAGCTGACAGACTCTTCCAAAGTGACTGCAGCATTTTGCATTGCCACCAGCAGTGCATGAGGCTTCTGGCTTCTCCACATCCTTGGAAGCATGTTATTGTCTTTTTGATTATAGCCATCTTAATGTGTGTGTAGTAGTACCTCACTGCTGTTTTGAATTGCATTTCTCTAATGGCTGATGATGTTGCACATCTGTTCATATGTTTCAAGACTTCTTTACAGATTCTAAATACAAGTTCATTATCCAATGGATGATTGCAAAATTTCTTCCGTATCTGTGAGTTTTCTTTTCACTTTCACAATCTTCCTTGGCCTCCTTCCAGAGTTCCTTATTCTTGTTTTAGTTTAGATGTAAAAAGAAAAGAGGTCATAAAAATGAGTTCTTGCTAACTGATGAATTTAATGTGCAGAGTAGGAAATAGGTTGGAAATGCTTGAAATCTAAAACTTAAGATATAAAGGGATGATTGACCAAGCCATTTGCTTATTTAAAATAACTTCATACATTTCTTTGGTTAAGTTTTACTGAAACAGTGAAAATGTTAGTTTTAGTTTGTGGTACTTAAAGAAAATTCAATAAAATATTGGTAAAATGCTAGGTATTATTGATGTCTCCTTTATTAAAATTGGTTTAATGCTATTACTACTCAAATTTAATTTATACAGTATTTCATTAAATGAGAAGATTAGTCATAGAGTGAATTAACAAAATAACATACAGAATTATTTATGCCATTAATTTTGCACAAGAAAGTTATACATATTGTTCTGAGATTAAGTGTGGTGCATTGAGTTAGGCTGATAATTCTGTGGATTTTTTTGTTGTAAAAGAATGACTATCTTATGCCTACTTTGCTGAGAGAAAGGTAGGATTTAAAAAAATAAATAATGTTATATTTTATGTAAACATTAGGTAATTAAACATTATGGACTTTGTATCTGAAAGTTGTCAGTGTGAACATATACATAATAATAATAACAACAATAACAATAATAATAATAATAAACTGTGGTTTCCTAAATTCTCCTATTCGGATTTACTCATTTCCCTGTAGTACTTTTAAACTGTATCAAGGACTATTTCTGAATCATTTATTATTGGTCCCTATATATCTTTCTTAAATTTGCTTCTAGTGAATCTAAAAACACTAAACAACTTTTGAAACTCACTTGTCTTCCCCTGCCCAAAACCTCCCTCATGACTCTCCCCCCCAAATCTGGCCTTTTTAGTTTTTAATGTAGGTTTCTGCATTTGAAGACTGTCTAAAACTTAACTCAGATTTATTTGGAGTACTAAAATTGACCTAGCCTCTCTGGAGCCATTTAATCATTATATACAGACTGCACTAAAATTGTCTTGCTTGATGCCTTCAGAGTATTTAGCACCATACAACTTAGACCTTTTAAACTACTCATAACATTACTTTATGTGAATTTTTTATTAATCATTTCACATGTATTTGATCCTCTCAGTAATCACATAAAATATTCCCAGTGGCCTTTGTGAAATGCAGGTCAGATCATATCTCTTCCCTTCTAAAAACCCTTCAATCTTTTCTTATTACATTTAGGATAAAAAATCCTTATCATCACCTTAAAGGGCACTATGTATATAGGCTAGCCCTGAACCACTTCTCTAGCCTAGGATTTCTCCTCCTCTGGTCATAAATGCCAACCTCATTTAGTAAATTCCTTCATATACCAAATTCCCAAAGTTGTTCTGGCCCAAGCACATAGTGTTCCTTTAGTATAGACATCTTTTTTCCCCTTACTCTTCCTGAAATAACTCCTATTCGTATGCTAAAATGTTACTTCCTTGAAGAGACTTTCCTTCTAAATAGGGGCTCTTCTTTATGCTTTCATAGTTCTTGTATTTTGTTCACAGCATTTACAATGATATTTTACTATATATCTTAATTACATATTGTTTCTCCACTGGATTCTGAACTCCATGAACGTAGGGACCTGGGCTATTTCGATAACCAACTTATTCATATGGAATTGCATACTGGACCCCCGGTAAATGTTTTTAGAATGAATGAATTTCCATTTCTAAGATACACAGTCTGAAGGTTTTAGTGCTGAGTAACTTGTTTAAAACCTCACAGCAAGTAATGTCAGAGGAAGAATTTTAGTCTAGTACTTTTCTACAGTAAATTTGGAGTTCCTGTCTATTGAAGTCTGATTTCAGCAGTTAAGATACTTAGAAGCAAAAATAATCATGACCACAAATTGAAAATGGGTATGAAAAAATTGATCTGCAATTAGTGTTTACCACAACTCAAGAAAACTCTTACAGTGTTTTTTCATGTAGTCTTAATGGAGGTGAAAACATGCCTGTCATATCAGGCTTTACTGCTAAGTTCCTGATAGGCCCTCTTTGAAAATACTTATTTTGTTCATAAGTAAAATGGATAAAAATTTCTAGACTACTCCTTTTAATTAAGTATGTCCATTCTTATTTATAATTTGGTGATAACATTGTATTTTTTCTACTCCTTTACTTTATAAAAAGGACCCTTAGCATTTCATAAAGAGGGGATGTGATGTATGATTTTTACCAAGCATCTGTTATACCTCTAGTCTTTGCTAAATATATGAGATTTAACATAAAGTTGGATACAGTAGAAAGAGCATGAATCTTAGAATCTGAAAACTAGTGTACATACTGAAAACTGACCCTGCATACTCACCCAGCAGTGTCGTGTGACCTTGGTAAAAGTTATTCTAATAAACTAATTAATGTGAAAGCACTCTATAGAGAAAAACTTTATATAAATATAAATCATGTATAGTTATGTGATATTAGAATTTTAATTTACATAGAGGACTGATGTTTCTTTTTAAAATGTCTGTGGCTTTTCTGGTGGTGGCTGTTGTCCTTCCGAAAGGCGAGTAGTCAGCAGCCATGGCACCCAGCCGAAACAGCATGATCCTGAAACCCCACTTCCACAAGGACTGGCCATGGTGCATTGCCATGTTGTTTAACCAGCCTATGCGGAAGGTCTGCAGACACAAGGCCAGGCAAGCCAAGAGCCCATCGCCCTGTGCACCCTGGGGCAGGACCCATCTGACCCATAGTGAGATGCTGAAGTACCACACCAAAGTGCTAGCAGCAGGAGCTGCAGCCTCTGTTAAGGGTGACTGGCATCTACAAAACGGTGAGCGATCTTTTTGGAACCAAGGAGGCTGAATGAGACCCAAGTCCCTGCAGGCCAATGCACAGCAGCTGAGGGAGCATTGCTCTACTCATCTTCTTCCCCAGATAGCCCGTGGCCCCACCAAGGAAGATAGTTCTACCGAAGACCTCAGGTTAGCCACCTAGCTGACAGGACCAGTCATGACCCCACGGAATGTCTACAAGGAGAAAACCAGAGTCATCACAGAGGAGAAGAACTTGAAGCTGTTTAGCCAGTTTCTGCCTGACCTGTACCAATGCCTGACTCTTTGGAATCCAGGCAAAAAGAGCCAAGGAAGCTGCAGAACATGATGTTGAAAAGAAAAAATAGAGTGCTATTGGCAACTTATGATTAAAAAATGCAATAATAAAATAAAATGTAGCAGCAGAATGGAGGACCAAGTGAAAGAAGGCAAACTTAAACAGGGAGACAAGTTGGGCAGCTGTTATAGTAATTTATGCCATTAAAAATAATGAAGAAGGGCAGATACAAAACTAAGGTGCTTTTCTGAAAGTGAAGAGGAAAGGGACAGATTTAGTTACTAGGTGTTATGGGGTGAGAGAAGAATATAGAATGTTTCTGGTTTCTGGCTTGGGATGTTCAATTACTTATGACACCACTTATTAAAGGAATACTAGAGAAGTATATTTTGAAACTAGGAAGATTACTGATGATTCAAAGTTGAAATGTCTGAAAAATCCAAGTTGACATGGATTAGTAGAAATTGGAAATATGGTTCAGGAACTTGGAGACTGGCCTGGGGGACACAGATTTTGGAATTACTAATGTGAATTACAGCATTATTGTAGAGTATAGACATTAAGAGGAAATTAGAGAACAACTACTAACATTTAAACAGGAGGAGAATATTTTTTAAAAAGTATCCCCTCAAAAAAAGTGAAATTACCTTCTTCCTTTTTTTTTTTTTTATTTTTGACACTGATGTTATAGATGTCCCCATTCCCCCCACCATTCCCCCCTCCTCTCAGCTCTAGCTCCCCCTTCCCTCTGGCCATCACCACACTATTGCCTGTGTCCAGGGGTTATACGTATATGTTCTTTGGCTAATCCTTTCACCTTCTTTCATCTGGCCCCCCCTCTGCCTGCCCTCTGACAGCTCTCCATCTGTTCCAGGTCTCATGCCTCTGTTTCTATCGTGTTTCTATTTTGTTTGTTAGATTCTGCGTATAAGTGAGATCATCTTGTATTTGTCTGTCTCTAACTGGCTTATTTTACTTAGCATAATAATCTCCAGGTCAGTCCATGCTATCACAAAAGATAAGATTTTCTTCCTTTTTACAGCTGTGTAGTATTCCATTGTATAAATGTACCACACTTATTTTATCCACTCACCTGCTGATGGGCACTTGGACTGTTTCCAGATCTTAGATATTGTAAATAACTCTGCAAGGAACACAGGAGTATATATATTTTTTCAAATTGGTGTTTTGGGATTCTTAGGATATATTCCCAGCAGTGGGATCACTGGATCAAAAGGCAGTTCAATTTTTAATTTTTTGAGGAAATTCCATACTGTTTTCCACAGTGGCTGCAACAGCGTGCATTCCCAACAGTGCACTAGGGTTCCCTTTTCTCCACATCCTCGCCAGCACTTGTTTGTTGATTTATTTATGGTAGCCATTCTGGCGGGGTGTGAGGTGATAGCTCATTGTGGTTTTAATTTGCATCTCTCTGCTGCTTAGTAACATTGAGCATTTTTTAAATATCTTTTCGCAACCTGTGTGTCCTCTTTGGAGAAGTGTCCATTCAGGTCCTTTGCCCATTTTTAAATTGGATTGCTTGTCTTCCTAGTGTTGAGTTGTAGAAGTTCTTTGTATATTTTGGATGTTAACCCTTTACAAGATGTATCATTGGCAAGTATGTTCTCCCATAGAGTGAGTTCCCTTTTCATTTTGTGAATGGTTTCTTTTGCTGTGCCGAAGCTTTTCATTTTGATGTATTGCCATTGTTTTTTTTTCCATTGCCCTAGGAGATTTATCAGAAAAAATATTGCTCCAAGGTATGTCTGAGATTTTACTGCCTATGTTTTCTTCCAGGCTTTTTATGGTTTTCTTCCAGGCTTTAAATGGATCTTTTATCCATTTTTGAGTTTATTCTTGTGTATGGTACATGTTAATGATCTAGTTTCTTTTTTCTGCATGTATTTGTCCAATTTTCCCAACATTATTTATTGAGGAGACTGTCTTTACCCCATTATATCTTCTTGTCTCCTTTGTCAAATATTAATTAACCATATAGGTGTGAATTGATTTCTGGGCTCTGTGTTCTGTTCCTACTATCTCTATCCCTATTCTTATGCTGTTTTGATCACGGTGGCCTTGTAGTGTAGTTTGATAGTATTGTGATACCTCCAACTTTGTTCTTCTTTGTCAAGATTGCTGAGATTATTGAGGGTCTTTTGGTTCCATGTAAATTTTTGGAATATTTGTTTTAGCTCTGTGAAATATACCATTAGTACTTTAATAGGAATTGAATAGAATCCTGTAGATTGCTTTGGGTAGTATGGACATTCAAATGTTGTTAATTCTTCCAGTCTATGAACATGGTATATGATTCCACTTATTTGTATCTTCCTCAGTTTCTTCAGTGTCCTGTAGTTTTCTGAGTACAGGTTTTTTACCTCCTTGGTTAAATTTATACCTAGGTACCTTATTTTTTGTTGTTGCAATAATAAGTGGTGGTGTTTTCTTGCTTTCTCTTCATTTATTCTTATAGCTTTTTCGTGTAGTCTTTAGGATTTTTTATGTACAGTATCATGTCATCTGTAAATAATGATAATGTAACTTCCTCCTTTCCAATTTGGATACCTTTTACTTCTCCCTGTCTAATTGCTGTGGCTAAGACTTTTAGTACTATGTTGAATAAGAGTGGTGAAAACAGACATCTCTGTCTTGCTCAGGAATCACTTTTTAAAAAGGATTGACAAGGAACATGAAATTATGGATCCTTTGGATTTCTTAGGGTGGTAGTTGGTGACTTTGTGAGTACCTTTTTAAAAAAAGATTTTATTTTTTAGAGAGAAAGGAGGGGAGGGAGAAAGAGAGGGAAACCTGGATGTGAGTGAGAAACATTGATTGGTTGCCTTTCCTATGTGCCTAGACCAAACCTGCAACCCAGGCATGTGTCCTGACCAGCAATCAAACTGCAACCTTTCACTTTGCAGAACAATGCCCAACCAATTGAGCCACACAGGCAAGGCTGTGAGAGCCTTTTTGAGGGCCCATTGAGATAGAAAGACCTATCATACCCAGTTGAAGAGGGAGGGTTGAGAAAAGGTAAACTTGACTGCAAGTAGAAGTCAAAAAAATGGGAGTAAATAGAGGAGGAAATAAGTATGTGAGGTGGAAGGTGGTTTGGAAGGAAGGAGAAAGTAGATGGTTGTTTCCATATGCTGGTGGAATAGAGAGAGAAAGAAAGAAGGAAGGAGGGAAGAGAAGAAGGGACGGTGGGAGGGACGCCCAATAGATACTGGGATAAACAATACGTAGGGGCTGTTAATTGTGGTAAGTTTTCAAGAAGATAGAAGGAAATTAGATTCAGAGCATTGGAACAAATATTATTAGTCTTGGATTTAAGGAGAGTTATATCCTCCACTCATATACAGGGAATCAGGTAAGATTGTTACTATTAAGGTGTGGAACAAGGAAAAAAGTTGACGCTTCTGATTTCCTTGAAAAGTAGGCATAAGGTTGTCTGTTCTATCTAATGGTTTAGAGCCTTAGACTGGCAAAAGTTTCAAATTACTATTGAAAGTAGAGAAGACTCTACTGGACATATGCTAAAGGATTGCGGGTCATCTTTGAAGGACTTTAGAGGTTGAAAACTGTAGATCTTTAATGTCCATGAAATTTCCCTTAGTAATTTCTGAACCCAGGTAATATTAACATAAGAAAGAATTTTGTATTGATATACTGTTACATAGGAATCAAGAGTAATGATCAAGTGTAAGGCAACCTCATAAAATCTTGCAAACCACTGAAACGAAGGGAAGTGGTACTGATTAAGCCACACCCAGAGGCCTCAGTCATAAAGTGATCTTGATCATATTTTAGTACATTTACTTCATAGCTTTTTTATACTGGGAACATAGTCAGATGGCTCAGTGTTATTCAGAAATATTTCACCTTTAGTCTCATCCATAAAGTGTAGATTTCTTTTGTGCAAAAAAAAATTGCCAATTTGTATAAAGCAGTTAATTACTACTCTGTGCTTTGAGCCATCTAAATGTTTGCACATTAGTATTTAGGTGAATTTTAGATGGTTGCAAGTCTATAGTTTATCTTATATTTGGTACTAAAGGTTGATCAGCCTAAAATCAGTATGCCAGTTTTGGGATTTTTTTTTGAATGACTGTTTTGCTTATATTATCTTCCCAAATATCAAGGGTAATAATTACTTCCTGTACTTTATATGCTTTGCTTTTCTTGTGATATGTTATCCAGTTATTTTTACTATTCTGGTTTACTTACTGGTTGCTCTAGTTCCCAAAAGGAAATGATTCCTTGAAAATGAATGTATTAGTATATATCAGAATCATAATTTGATACATTGAGAAAGAGTCAAATAAATCATGCTTTTCCAAAGGAAATTCTTCAAGGGTTATACAAATTTTTATTAAAACTTAATGTAAATTCATCAATTTGGAAGAGAGAATTTATTATAAAAAATAAATATGAGATAATATAAAATTATGAAATTTTTCAAAATAAAGTCAGACTAAAACTATGCATTTTATATATTTTGCTCTACATACTTTTATCCCAGTTTAAAAACCTAAGCTATATTTATAGTTATTTTACTTATTTTTATGCTTTAGATTTCTCTTCATTTGTTCACTGTCACTTAACTCTATCAATTTTATTGGCCTCAACATTATTGATATTGTGTACATTTGTGTGCATGTATGTGAAAGTATATATATACACCATTATTCTGTTAAGTAGAAAATATTAATTATATTTAATGTCATATTCAAAGACAAAAGAGTACAAAAGAAAGTATAACAAAATATCTATGTATACCTCTTAGTTTAAAAAAACAATAATGTGCCTGGCTGGTATAGCTCAGTGGGTTGAACTCAGGCCTGTGACCCACAGGGTCACAGGTTTGATTACCAGTGAGGGCACATGCCTGGGTTGCAGGCCAGGTCCCCAGTGAGAGCCATGTGAGAGGCAACCACACATCGATGTTTCTCTCCCTCTCTTTCTCCCTCCCTTCCCCTCTCTAAAAATAAATTTTAAAAAATTAAAAAACAATAACGTAATGTATTTCACAAAGACAGAAGAGTACAACAAAAAGTGTAACAAAATATCTGTGCGCTTTAGTTTAAAAAAAACAATAAAGATACAGTTGAATCTTTTTATATGTTTTCCTAATCCCATCCCCTCCCCACCCTTGACAGAGGAAGCCACTACCCTGAAACTGATTTTTATTATTTTCTTTATTTTATACTTCTAACATACATGGATCTATAAATAATATGGATTATTTATGACATGAGAGTTTATTCATGTTAATACATGTAATTGTATTTTTTATTTCAGTTTTTGTGTAACATTTCTAGGTATGAATAATATCAGGTTTTTCTCAATTTTTTATTCTTACATATTATTCTGCAGTATATATTCTTATAGTTGTACTCATGTAAATAAGTGCAAGAGTTTCCGTAGGATAAAACTTAGCAGTGACAATACATGATTATATGGTATGCACATCTTCACTTTTAACAGATATTGCCAAATTATTCTCTCAAGTGAGGGTTCTAATTGACATTCTCATTGACAGTATATGCATTTCTATTACTGCACATTTTTTCACTCTTACTGTTAATGCATGCGCATGCATGTGCCTGTTCACTAATTTCAGGAGAATGATATGGTATTATGTTAATTTGTATTTTTCCTATTGATAATGAGATTGAACATCTCAAATGTATAGAGGCCATTCTGTTTCCCTGCACTGCGAATTGCCCTTTTTTTCCTTTTCTTTTTAATTAAGGAGTTCATGTATTCTAATCCTTTGTTGGTTACATGTGATATTAAGTATCTTCCTGTGTCTTATCTCTACTTGGTGTTATATTTGCTGAAAAGAATCTTTTCATTTTAACTTTGGCAAGTTTAGCAAACCATCTTTAAGGCATTTTACTTTTTGTCTTGACTCTTCATCTATTCTGAAGTAACAAGGACTGTCTCCTACACCTTTTAAAAAAATTATACTTTTGCTTTCACATTTATGTTTTTAATCCTACTATAATTTATTTTTAGTTAGTTTTTCTGTAACACAACATGTGTTCTTAAAAGTCTCCATGCTATATATGTACGAAATCACACAATAAAAGCCACAGGGCATATGGGGGAAATGGGGTTGGTGCACAACACTCAAAAATTTTTTTCAATGACACATTAAAAAATATATACTTAAAAATGGTAGCACAGTTTTACATATATTATGTTAAATGGTTAAGAAATGCATAAATACCACAAAAATATATTTTATTTTGAAAAAGATAAAGCTTGTTTGTGGAAGTGGGATTCAGAAGGTTTGCAACTTATAAGTTGTGAAGTTGTG
This sequence comes from Carollia perspicillata, assembly GCA_004027735.1. NCBI lineage: Eukaryota > Metazoa > Chordata > Mammalia > Chiroptera > Phyllostomidae > Carollia > Carollia perspicillata. The sequence goes on along the minus strand of PVKM010000145.1, from coordinate 117,318 downwards.
GAGATAAGTTTATCTGAAATCTGTTAAGAAATTGTAACTGCAGTTGTGTAGTATGTGGCTTATAATGCATGTGAATTTAGGTAGATGATTGAAATGTGTGTGTTTTATGCATTCATGTGTGGCTCAGTACACCTAGTAGTTTTGTTTGGTTTGTTTCAGAGTTAAGATTAGGGGATGGCAAGGAAAGCAACTAGGGTGTACAATTTAAGGAGACACTCATTAGGACCCTTAGGTATGCATCTATATTACTTGCCTCATCTTAATCCTAGCCCTCCATGTAGATGAAACAGTGATTAAGCAAACACTGGAATTTGTGTTGATACTTCCTAATACATTAATCACTTTTAACCCATTCAAGTTTTTGAAACAAGCATTAGAGCTGACTGTATGTGCAAGGTACTAATTTTTTCCCTTGTACATAGCCAGATCTTTCCCCACTAGTTTGTAATGATGCTTTTGTTATGCATCATAGTTCCACATATATGAGCCTGGTTCTTGTTTCTTTGTGCTGTTTTCAAATGGTATTTTTGCTTCTCCCTATGCCAATATCACATTTTCTTAATCACAGGCCTGGCACTAATTTTGTAGCCTTGGGCAAATTAATTTCTATGTGCCTGTGAAATTTTTTAAATGCCAACCTCATTGGATAGAGTAAATGAGCCAATTATAGTAAAGTACTTAGAAGTATGTGCCTGGCTCAAGAGTAAAGGTCAGATGGTAATAAGTAATTTCTGTAATTTAATAAAAGTCTTGATATCTAGTAAACTGAGATTGCCATTATGTCTTTTTGGTTTGTTTGTTTTGTTTTCTCCAAATTGAAAGGAAACAGGGAGAGGCTTGTGGAAGGATTCCCCAAAAAAGTGACACTTAGGCTATCTAGAAGATGATAGGAGTTAACTAGGTGTTGAAAGCAATAGAAGAATATTCCAGTCAGAAGAAGCCATGAGGCAGGACATTGTCAGAAATCGAAAGAAGGCTCTTATAGCTAGGTCTCCCCACAAAGATATGTTCTTAGGGTTATCCGGACCCTAAGAACATAACCAAAGATTAAAAGTACTGTTGATAATGTATAAATTCAGGTCTCTGTTCACTCATTTGTCATCTTGGTGAGCTATTGATTCTGTTCTAGGCTTTTATTAGTTTTAATTGAAGAATTGAGCCATGGCCAGTTGGCTCAGTCTTTTGGAGCATTGTCCCATACACCAAAAGGTTGTGGGTTCAATCACTAGTCAGGGCATGTCTGGGAGGCAACTGATGGATGTTTCTCTCTCTTCACTTCTCTTCCTCTCTCTCTCTTCCCTTTTTCTCCTCCTCTCTCCGCCTTTTTCCCTGCTTCCCTCCCCCTCTTCATCTTCTTATCCCTCCCCAGCCCCTTTTCCTCTCTCTCTCAAATCAATAAACATATCTTTGGGTGAGGATTAAAAAAAATAAAGAATTGGGATTGTGGCAGATTCATGGATTAGGAGTAGTGTTTTTATTGGACAGCATATCTATGTATTAATGTCTTGAAATAAAATTGTGTATTTGTCTACTTATTGTTATCTTTCATGAGTAAATATAAGAAAACTAAACATTTTTTCTCTAATAGATGCTCCTATTGTTTCTACTTCCCTCATATTTCCATGCCACAAAATTCCACAATTAAGATATAGGTGGCCTGTAATATAAATACGATGCCCCTTTTGCAATCAAAGGTAGTGTTGAAAGCAGCTAAATAGACATCAGATGGAAGAGTTTGATAGTAGTATCATGTTACGGCATCAGATGAATACTGCCCAGTGCAAATATCCACTATAACTGTGAAGAATTATTAAATACTTTGGGAGATAAAGTCTCATTGTTTAGAAATATCTTTTAAATAAATAAAATAGAATTTTGATAGCATACCTCTAATAGTTTTTGAAGTAAGCTTTATAAGTGACATTTTAAATTATATCATTGTTAATCTATAAAGTCAACACAATTCCAGTCAATCTTAAATTGTTTTTTTGTGTATGCATGTATGTGTGGAACTTGATACACTGTTTCTAAAATTCATGTGTAACAGCAAATGGACAAAGATAGTTAAGACAGTTTGCAACACAACAAGCAGGGAGAACTTGCCCTAAAAAGTATCAGGGTTAAAGTAATTAAGACTATGATATTGAAACACAGAAAGAAAAGAAGATGAATGAAATAAGGGAAAGTCTACTTAGTATGATATTTATTTGCAAAGATAGCAAATGAAATGTCTGAATAGTTTGTTTAAATTGCAGTGGAGAAAGTAAAACATTTTTGGTGGGTGAAATAGAACTTAGTAAAATTTTCTTTATTATCAATTCAACATGTAAACTCATTGCTAGTCCAAACTATTTTATTTTAGAAACAGGGTTTTCTTATGACTTAGTCTCTCAAATTTTTTTTCCTCATAAATCTCAGATTTTACGATTTGAGGGCTTTCAGTTGTATAACTGTAATAGTGGGTTTGGAGTACTCAGGTATAGAAATTCTGCCATATCCATTTTTAGGGAATTAAACAGTTAATGAATATTCTGTAAGAACTCAGGGTTTTTGTTAGGTTGATGTATTCACCTCAGAGACTTTCAGACATAATTATAGCATTGTTCCTATAGTGCTGTATGTAGTGAGCACAGAAGCATCAATTGGTTATCTAAAACCTTGGTTACTTGTGTTATTATACATATGGGCTCTACACATTTTATTAAACTTTAGTTTTGATTTTGTGCTTAAACCTGGTTCAGTATGGGGAAATGTTTCTGGGAAAGAATTAAAATAATTATGAACTAGTAACAAAATAGATTTCATAGTAGGCATAGTGTATTTGGAATAAATGAAATTTATTAAGTTTCTTTTTAAGATTTTATGTCTTTATTTTTAGTGAGAGGGGAAAGAAGGGAGAAAGAGGGAAAGAAACATTGATGTGCAAGAGAAACATCAAGTGGTTGCCTCTTGCATACCCCTAAGTGGGGACCTGGTCTGCAACCCAGGTGTATGCCCTGACTGGGAATCAAGCCAGCAACCTTTTGGTCCACAGGCCACTGCTCAGTCCACTGAGCCTCACCAGCCAGGGCTAAAGTTCTTTACATCTGTGATTTTTTTTAATGTTCTCTTTGCTAAAGAACCATTGTTTTACTTTTTCTGTCACTGGTCATCTGATAAAAAACTAAATGTAGGTATTTGAAAATGATGTGAATATTATTTCATTAATGCTTAAAATACTTGGCATAAACACTTTTTAAATCAATCAGAAATGCTTGTCCTAGTAGGTTTACTACTGTAGGAGAAACAGTTGGATACAGTATTATTGCTATTAACATTTTTTGGTAAGGAAGCTAATTATTTTTAGTTATTTTTTAAAAACCTTAATGGTAATTATTATAATCATTCTTGCAAACCTTTAATAATTGCTTTTCTTACTCCAAAAAAGATAAAGTAAAATACAAATTAATATACTGTATTTGTAACTTTTTTGCAAAGGAACCATTTTTCTTATTTCTTTATATTCTATCACATTGCATTTTAAAATTTGTTTTGATTTTTATGATTACCTTTGGAATTTTTTTCAGTTGGCAGATATTTTAATGAAGAACTGTTACTTGCATATTTAAAAGTACTAATAAATAATTTTTAAAAATGTGTGTGTTACTACCTATCTTCTAGTAGCAGATATTTATAGAAATAATACTTTATACAAATGAAAATATTTTCCTTTCAAATATTGTGACATTGAAATTATTCTCTTTGAAATAGTCACATACTTTAATATAAAAGGAAGCATCAGAAATAGCTTCTGTGCTGTTCTGTAGTTTCTTATTTTCCTTTACTGATTTTTGTTTTTTTAGGTACCTGGTTGATAGTCGCTGGTTCAAACAGTGGAAAAAATATGTTGGCTTTGACAGTTGGGACAAATACCAGATGGGAGATCAAAATGTATATCCTGGACCCATTGATAACTCTGGACTTCTCAAAGGTATTATTTCATTCTTTCAGTGAAGTTGTAATGTGTTCATTTCAATATATTATAGTCAATGTATGTAATATAGAAAATGTTAATGTAGATAAATCAATAAATTAGAAATTTCTTAAAAACTAGGGGGGTGGAAATGAGAGGGGGGCTGGGTGGGTGGGCTGGGATGGGAGTAAAAGACAAAACTATACTTGAACAACAATTAAAATAAAAAAATTATAAATAAATAAATATTCATAAAGAAAAGAAATTTCTTTGTATTATAGATTTGACCTAGTGAACTCAGATTATTCTGTCAAAATTAGTTGGTATTGTAACAAATTTTTTTTCATTTATGATGTAATAAAGGTTTATTATTTAAACCTTCAAGTGGAGAATGTAATTTAGAAAGCACTGTCTTATTATTTAGAGGGAATGCTGTGTTGTACATTGTTTTTTCTGATGGGTACAATATTTTTTTAATTTATGTTAGGGAGCACTGGTATGTATTCTTGGCTCTTTGCATTAATAAAGTCCAATGGAAAATGTGGGCAAAGGATTTGAACAAATGGTTTCACCTGAGAAGTTGAAGAAACTGCAGTTTTGCCTATAGTAACAGAAAGCAGACAAAATTTTCATATAAAATTCTAAAACATGCAAAATAATCTATAGTTGTAAAACACAGATAAGTGGTTTTCTGGCAATATGGTAATAGACCTGGATGGACAGAGAGGAGAGATTACAAAAGGCCTCAAAGATGTCTCTGCAGGTGATGGATATGTTCATAATTTGGGTAGTAGTGATGGTTTCACACAGGTAGCAATATGTCAAAACTTATCAAGCTGTATTTTAAATACGTGTAGTTTATTTATATATCTGTAAACACAAAAGTAACAAATATCAGCCATTCTGTACTTAGTTTAGGAGTGTTTTCCCCCCTCAAAATAAGTTATTTTGTCCACTGGATACAAATAATTATTTAGATTCTGGTGTACAATAAAATCAAACTCTTGTTGTGGAAAAGAGCATAGAAGTCCTAATTTTAAACTTCATTTTATTTTTTGAGGCATTTTATTATAGTGAAAGTAAATGGATATTAGAGTAAAATCCATTTGTGTTTGAATTTAGTCTATAATTTTCTGTCTGTCTAACCCTGGGCAAGTTAATCAATACATGAATCTGTTTACTAATAAAAATGGAGATATTTACTTCATAGTAGTGTTTTAAAAATCAATTGAGATAACAGGGTTTATTTTCTGTAATAATACCTTTTTCTGTACCTGCAATTTTCTGTATGTATGATCTTGGGCAATTTATTCAATTTCCCTGAATATATTTTTCTAATCTGAAATGGAGATACCTATTTTATAGGATCTCTTTGATGATTTACTGAGATAACATGGTTATCTGTTGTATCATGTCTCATAGTACATTTATCCATATAGGGGTTTAGAATATTTACATTTCTTCCACCTTTAGAACATCCTAAAATATGTTGCAAATTATCAGTTTTCATCAAGAATTTAAAAATTACAACTAAGGTTTTTAAAAATTGAGCTTAAAAATATTTCTAAATATATTTTATTGATTATGCTATGGCAGTTGTCCTGTTTTCCCTCCTTTATTCTCCTGTGCCCTGCATACCCCCCTCCCACTCACATTCCTCCCCTTTAGTTCATGTCCATGGATCATACATATAAGCTCTTTGGCCTCTACATATCTTATACTGTTCTTAACCTCCCCCTATCTATTTTCTAACTACCATTTATGCTACTTATTCTCTGTACCTTTTCCCCCTCTCTCCTCCTCCCATTCCCCTGTTAATAACCCTCCATGTGATCTCCATTTCTGTGATTCTGTTCCTGCTCTAGTTGTTTGCTTAGTTTGTTTTTGTATTTGTTTTAGGTTCAGTTGTTAACTGTTTGTTGTCATTTTACTGTTCATATTTTTTATCTTCTTTTTCTTGGATAAATCCCTTTAACATTTCATATAATAAGGGCTTAGTGATGATGAACTCCTTTAACTTGACCTTATCTGAGAAGTACTTTATCTGCTCTTCCATTCTAAATGAAAGCTTTGCTGGAGAGAGCAATCTTGGATGTAAGTTCTTGCCTTTCATAACTTGGAATACTTCTTTCCAGCCCCTTCTTGCCTGCAAGGTCTCTTTTGAGAAATCATCTGACAGTCTGATGGGAACTCCTTTGTAGGTAATTGTCTCCTTTTCTCTTGCTGATTCTAGGATTCTCTCCTTATATTTAAATTTAGGTAATGTAGTGATGATGTGCCTTGGTGCGTTCCTCCTTGGGTCCACCTTCTTTGGGACTCTCTGAGTTTCCTGGACTTCCTGGAAGTCTATTTCCTTTGCCACATTGGGGAGGTTCTCCTTCATTATTTCAAATAAGTTTTCCACTTGTTGTTCTTCCTCTTCCCCTTCTGGTACCTCTATAACTCAAATGTTGGAACGTTTAAAGGTGTCCTGGAGGTTCCTAAGCCTCTCCTCATTTTTTTAAATTCTTGTTTCTTCATTCTTTTCTGGTCAAATGTTTCTTTCTTCCTTCTGGTCCGCTCGATTGATTTGAGTCCCAGTTTCCTTCCCATCACTATTGGTTCCCTGTACATTTTCCTTCATTTTACTTAGCATAACCTTCATTTTTTCATCTAGTTTGCGACCAAATTCAGCCAGTTCCATGAGCATCCTGGTTACCAGTGTTTTGAACTGTGCATCTGACAGGTTGGCTATCTGATCATCACTTAGTTGTGTTTGTTCTGGAGCTTTGATCTGTTCCTTCATTTGGGCAATTTTTTTTGTCTCAGCACGCTTGTTATGTATAAGGGGCAGAGTCTTAGGCATTCACCAGGAGAAGGCAACCCACATGGTTGAGTTGTGACGCTGTATATGGCAGAGGGGTCCGAGAGGAAACAATGGCACTTGCTCCGCTCTCTGCTGGATTTTAGTTATTTTACCTGCTAACCATAATCAAATTGGACCCTTCTGGTGCTGATTCCTCATTGGGTGTGTTTGTGTACATCCTGGAACTCTGTGGGTCTCTCCAACAAACTCTTCTGTGAGGCTGGGAGTTTCTCCTGCTGCCTCAACCCCTACTGATGTTTTCAGTCAGAGTTTGAGACTTTATTTCCCCATGCTAGAACCCTGGGTTGTGTGGTCTGTCTCACTCCCTAGTTGTTCCTCCCAGTTTATCTACACTCAAATGTGTGACCACCACTCCACAATCTGCCGCCTCACTGGATCCGCCAGCTGCTGCCTTGCCCACCAGATGCAGCCTTGCCTGCCCAGGTCCTCTAGCCACCACCATGCTGCGAGTCCTCTCCACCTGGCTGCCCATCTCCACCCCTCCTACCGGTCTGGATGAATGTTTCTTCTTCAACTCCTTCATTGTCGGACTTCCATACAGTTCATTTTTCTGTTAGTTCTGGTTGCTTTTTGTTTTTAAATGGTTGTTGTCCTTCCTTTGGTTGTGGGAGGAGGCACAGTGTTTCTACCTACACTTCCATCTTGGCCAGAACTCCCTTGAGCTTAAAATTTAATGCTTCATTTGCATCCATTGTTGAAGTACATATGATGAAATTCAGAGATTTCCCACTTCTGCTGTAGATGAAACCATTTTCTCAAAGTATAGTATGATTCTGTGACCACAGATTAATCATAGATAGAATAAATAACTTTCTCTTAATCCTTTCAGCATTTTTCCTGCTTCTTGCTTACTTTATATTTTTATGTCTGATAAGAATAGTATGGTCTTATTATTGAAATGCTACCAAAAACAATTTGTTTTACCATGTTGGATAATTTAAGACTGTCTCAGAATGAGAAAACCTCCTTTATGTTTTCTGTAACTTAGTAAGCTATTTCTGTGTATGTACTTTTGAAATTGAAGTAAAGAACTAGATTATAATAAATGAATCTTAGATTAGAACTGTGATACAGGTATAGTATAATTCAAGATCTCTGTTCTGCCCTGTATTAAATTTTTAGTTTAAACAGCATTTTGAAAGTGGATCATATTAGAACTACATCTGAAAAACTCCTTCTACTTTAGCTCTGGGGACAAGTCTAGATTATGGGCCTTCTGGAATAATAAGTTAGTTCACAAGATGTCCTGTTGTGATTTCCATCGTAGTTTCCAGCTCCACGTGCTTTGGAGTCATTGTGATAGAATATTGACTTGTTCTGAGCTTCCTTTATCAGCTAATGATGGAATGACCACTATTACCATGTCAGGGTTCTCTGATACTTAAAATATTTGGGAAACACTTTTTCAAAGTTGCTTGGGTAACAATTACACCTTAGTATATTTTTAAGAGCCTAATACAAGAAAAATTATGTTTTTAAACTCTTTTGCTTGACTAATGCTAACCACTGCAATTTTTTAACACAACAGTTTATTTTGAAATATATAAAGTTAGATATGAATCTTTTCATGATTTCTTCAAAATTTATTTAAATATTTAAATTAGTATTTATGACTTTAAGTAATTTGTGATGTCTATAACTAGAGTATTTAGAGGTATGTACCATTGTTTCTTTTTATATATTGAATTTGTTTTTTCTTTTGTAGATGGTGATGCCCAGTCACTTAAGGAGCATCTTATTGATGAATTGGATTACATACTGTTGCCAACTGAGGGCTGGAATAAACTTGTCAGCTGGTACACATTGATGGAAGGTCAGGAACCAATAGCAAGAAAGGTACATATTAAAAATAACTGATTAAAAATAATAATTGATTAAAAATGTTTTAATGTTCATATTTTATTGTTAATTCAATGACTTTTGAAGCATTGCCAATTATATTTGTGATAAAAGATTATCAAAATGTTACTGTACTCTGTATAACAGCTAACACATATAGAGGGATTCCTATTTACCATCCACTATTATAAGCATATAAAAGTAGTCCCTCTTTATTTGTGATTTTACTTTACATGGTTTCAGTTATCTGCAGTCAGTCATGATCCAAAAATATTAAATGGTCCCTGGCTGCTGTGGCACAGTGTATTGAGCACCAGCCTGTGAACTAAATGGTTGCCAGTTCAATTCCCAGTCAGGGCACATGCCTGGATTGCAGGCCAGGTCCCCAGTGGGGGTGTATGAGAGGCAACCACACTTTGATATTTCTCTCCCTCTCTTTCTACCCACCTTCCGCTCTATCTAAAAAGAAGTAAACAAAATCTTTAAAAATATATATTAAATGATAAAATTCCAGAATTAATTCATAAGTTTTAAGTTGCACACCATTGTACATAGCATGTTGAAATCTCACATTATCTCACTGCATTCAGCCTGGAATATGAATCAATCCTTTGTTCAGCATAACCATGCTGTATTTGCTGCCTACCTGTTACTCACTTAGTAGCCTCTTCAGTCATTAGATTGGTTAAGAGAGAGAGACCACATTCACATGTCTATTTCAGTATATTGTTTTGTGTTCTATTTTATAATGGTTATTATTAATTTCTTGTTGTGCCTGGTTTATAAATAAACTTTATCATAGGTGTGTACATATGTATAGGAAAAAACATAGTATATATAAGTTCAGTACTATTAGTGGTTTCAGACATCCATGGGAGGGTCCTGGAATGTCTCCCCCTTGGATAATAGGGGACTACTGTATACATTATTAACTAAATTAATTCTCACAGAAAACCCTATGAGGTTAGTGTTATTGTCTCCATTTTATAGATGAGGAAATGAGGGAAGTAGAGAGGTTCAGGGCCTTTTAGAAAGTCACATAAGTTTACAAATTAAGGCAGCCTGACTCTTTTCTTAACCACTGTGCAGTACTACTTTTTTAAAAATATATATATATTGATTTTAGAGAGAAAGGAAGGGAGAGAGAGTGAACAACATCGATGTAAGAGAGAAACATTGACTGATTGCTTCTCATACATGCTCCTACCAGGGATCGAACCAGCAAGCTAGGTATGCGCCCTAACCAGGAGTTTAACACCCAGCCTTTTGGTATATGGGACAAGGTTCCAACCAACTGAGCCATACTGGCCAAGGCAGCACTGCTTTTTTGATTAAATAATTAGAAAATAAAAAAGAAACTAAAACTCGAAGAAAAATATTGCAGCATAATTTTTTTTAAAAACTTGAAAATACATATATCTTTGTCATTCTTTATTTTAAAACTTTATAGTTATAGTCTAGAAGGTTTTAAAAGGAATGATTTTCTTTACTTTTTGGATCTAAAAAGGCTAAAAAGTCATTTATGAAAGTGAGGGTATTGCAATAGTAAAAGAATACCAAATGCTTAATGTAGATCTGCCAGCATTACACAAATGTTTGATAATGTATTTGGGTGAGCGGGGGAGTGAAGGGAAAAGTTGGAGGGAGAACCAGAATCTCTGAGCATAGTTATTTGGGGTTTTCCCCCTACATTGAAACAATTAAAAAGATGAATTATGTAACATATAGGTATAAACTTCTGGTAGACCAAACCATATTTGGATTTATTTGGAACTGCTGCTACAAAATTAGTATATTAACTATTTTTACTTGTATTTGTATATTTGTGCTTTAGGTTAGGATGGAATGTTGTTTGTCGCAGCCCGCTGCGGCAGGGGGGCCTCGCAAGTGAGGGTTATAGGATAGGTAACAGAGAGGACCAAGACTCCAATAGTCATGGCGAGTTTATTAAAAGAGCACAAAGCTTTTAAGCACCATGCCTCAGAAGCTACAAAGCGTATCCTTGAGATAAAAACTTACAAGTTCCCAGGGACAAGGTTCTCATTAGCACATACTTTCCTCGCACCTGGGGAGAAGGCCCATGCCCTCCCCCTATACATGGGAACAACCAGATAATCAGCAGTTGGGAGGTAGCCTGGGCCCAGAACGGCCTTGAGGTTAGAAACCAGGTTTCCACACCACTCTCGCGGTGAGAAACCCTCTCCTTAACCCCTTATAGCCGCTAGGCCCCTACAGTTGTTTTCCAAGTAGAATATGCCTCTGATTTAGTTTGCTTCCTTAATTTCACTCAGCCTTTTCTTGTAGTCATTTCAAAATTAGGATACCTCTCTTTTAGGAATGCTAGCCTTACATGTATAAAAAGGTCGGTCTATAGTTTCATCTATATTGTTGGAGAATTGAGTGTTTGAACATTTGAAGGATAAACTAAATGTAAAACTGTCTAGAAGAACTTCATTACTGGGGTAAAGGAAAATCTGTGTCTGAAATATCTTCTTCAGATGTTTTAAACTGTATTACTTTTAATGATCCATTTTTTTCTAAATAAATGTAGCATACTATAGTACAAATCATTATTATTAATGGTAAATAGATCAACCACAACTTCATTGGCATTACATTTTCAAATAGGTTTTATTAGCATTTCTTGAGATCTGTATCTGATAAGCAAAGTTAAGCAAAAGTGAAAAAGAATCATGAAAGATTCACACAGGTAGAAAGAAAAATGTCTAACAAGTCTGCTAGGAGATCATACATTTATTTTTTTTTTAATAGGTGAAATTTACTCAACCTGTTAAGTAACTTTCAAACTTTAGTATGCATAAAATGATCTGGAGTTTTTGTGAAAATGTGTCTTCCTTGAAAATTAAATCAATACTTCTGGGAATTTCCATTTATACTATGCCCCTCATGACTGTGATGCTAGTAGAACTAGTTAAAGAATAGACTGGCTTTCAGACTGGGTCTGAAGCCTGACTTTGACTTTTACTAGTCTCTAATTGGAATCTAGGGTTGATAATACCCCTAGCTGTTATGCAGAAACAAGTTAATCATCTTCCTGGGCTTCACATCATCTCTAAAATGTTTCATTTCTAATGTCATACATTCAATTAAAAAAAAAAACAGACAAATGAGCAGGAAATACAATGAAATTAAAATCCAAGAGAAACTGTAGACAATAGAAACAGATCCATAAGAATCCAGATAATGGAGTTATCAGACAGAGACTTTAAAATGCTATGTATATTACATTAAAAAATATATGAGTTGAAAAGAAGGACAGAACTGTTAGGAACCATGTGTAATTCTAAAACTGAATGCTATGAAAAAATTAAGAATTAAGGACAACGTTTAGGTAAAATACTAAATTAAACAGAATCGCCCTGGCTGGCATAGCTCAGTGGATTGAGTGGGGGCCTGCGAACTAAACGATCGTGGTTCGATTCCCAGTCAGGGCACATGCCTGGGTTGCAGGCCAGTTCCCAGCAGGGGATGCACGAGAGGCAACCATACATTGATATTCCTCTCCCTCTCTCCTTCCCTTCCCCTCTAAAGATAAATAAATAAAATATTTTTAAAAAAATTAAACAGAACCAAAGACAGAATTTGTAAAGTAAATGATAATATCAGTGTAAAATATACAGACTAAAGCTTTGAGAGACTAATGAATGGAAAATATTTAAAAAGGCAAAGGGACACATGGAATACAGTGAATAAATTTAACATACATATAAGTGAACTCTTAGAAGGAAAGTAAAGAATGGGGTAGAAGTAGTCCTGGAGGTAATGATAGCTGAGAATTTTCCCAAACAAATGAAAGTTATCATGCTAAAGACTCAAATTCTGTGAATCTCAAGCTGAAAAAAATATAAATAAAACCACAACCAGTAAAAATAAACATAGCCATAGCCAGCAAAAGTAAAAAGATATTTCTGTCAGGAAGGTGGCTGGATTGCAAGAGGTAGAGAGATTGAGCAAAAAAACAAAGAAAAGCAAAAAGAACTCATGGACATGGACAACAGTGTGATGATTGTTGTGGGGGGAGGGAGAGAGGTGGAGGAGAGGAGGGGCAGGAGGGTGATGGACAGGAGACTTAATTGACTTGGAGTGATGAACACACAATACAGTATACAGATGACGTGTTGTAGGATTGTGCACCTGAAACCTGTATATTTTATTAACCAATGTCACCCCAATAAATTCAATGAGGAGAAAAAATTTCTATAGTAGCCAGCAAAAAGATAATATTGAATATTACCTTCAAAATAAGGATATAGCAAAGAAATGATTTCTCAAGAGTGGTGAAAGCAAAAAAATTTCAACATGCTGAGAAAAAATAACTGGTAACCTAGAATTCTATGACTAAAGAAAAGATCCTTTAGGAAAAGCCATTTTTAGATGGACAAATGGATAGAATTTGTTACCAGGAGAGCTGAATTAAAGGAAATACAAAACAGTCTGCAGAATGGAAGGAAAACTACTTCATATGGAAGCTTGGAGACACAGGAAAAATATAGACTGATTAAATATTGTGAATAAATCTTAAGGCAGCCTGTTTAAAATAGTAATAATTTCTTACAGGGATGAAAATATATATAAAGTTTAAGTATATAATGATATTAGCATATAAGCTAATATAGTAGTTTCCAAGATGACCCCTAGTGATCTTCGCCTCCTGTCTTCCTTATATCCACATCCTCGGGTAGTTCCCTTTAACACTGTACCAAGGTCTTGGTATGATACTGGTCTGTGTAGCCAGTAACATGTAGCAGGATGTTATAGCATACCACTGTCAAAAGTAGATTTTTAGAATGAAGAGGATGAAAAGAAACAGATTTCCAATTATAAAAAAGTCATGGACATCTAGTAGTGTACAGTATGGTAACTGTAGTTAAAAATACTGTTATTTCATATTTGAAAGTTGTTGAGAGAGTAGGTCTTCAAAGTTCTCATCACAAGAAAAAATTCTGTAACTCTGCATGGTGACAGATGTTAACTAGAATTACTGTGATGATCATTTTACAGTATATACCAATATTGAATCTATGTTGTACACTTGAAACTAACAGTATTTTATGTCAATTATACCTTATTAAAAAAAAAGATTATAAAAGATACCTTGGCTTACATCCTGGGTGCACACACCCTCATGCTCTCTCTCATTTCTCAATAATATGGAAAATTCATCTACATACTCAGCCTCTGGAGGGCCTCATATGGTAAGGAAATGAGATCACTGGACAAGAAGACAGCAGAGGCCGACCAATAATCATGAATGACCTTGGAAGTGAATCCTCCTATCTCATTCAAGCTTCCAAATAATTGAAGCCCCAGCCCACACACAGCTTGGCAACAATCTCACGAGAAACCCCAAGCCAGAACAACCCAACTAAGCTGCTCCAGATTCTTGACCTGAGAAACTATGTGACATGTATGCTTTGTGAAGCCACTAAGTTTGGAGATAATTTATTATGCAGCAATAGATAGGTAATACAGATTTTGGTAAGTAGAAGTAGTGTGCTGCCTATATAACTTGGAATGTGATGGTGGTTTTAGAACTGGGCAGTGGATAAGAACCATTAGAACTTACAAGAGTATTAATGAAAGCCTAAAGAGCCTTGAATAAATTGGTAATAAAATTTCAGAATTCAAGGAAGGTGCCAATGAGGACTTAAAAGAAAGTGAGACAAGTCCTATTAAAACCTAGAAGAAAGTGGTCTCTGTTATAAGGTGGCAGAAAGTTTAGCCACATGATAATTGTAGTAAATTGAAAGGTAAAAAAATATATCTAATGAACTGAACAATCTGCCAAAATGTTGAAAGTACTGCCTGGTTTCCTCTTCTGCTATACTCAGATGTCAGAAGAGAGAGAGGAGCTAAAGAAAGGACTGTAAATTAAAAGAAACAAAGACATCTTAGTTTTGAAGATTTCTAGCATTTCCAGAAGACAGACTGCTAAAACTAAGAAGTTCTCTGAGCAAAGATCATACTCAAGTCACTTTCAGGAAAGCATGGTCTAAAGTTGAAGCCTAAGTATGATTATAAAACTCACTGTTAAGCCATCAGAAAAGTCAGCCCTGGCTGGTGTAGCTCAGTGGATTGAGTATTGGCCTGCAAATTAAAGGGTCACCGATTCGATTCCCAGTCAGGGCACATGCCTGGGCTGCAGGCCAGGACCCCAATAGATGCGCATGAGAGGCGACCACACATTGATGTTTCTCTCCCTCTCCTCCTCCCTTCCTTCCTTCTCTCTAAAAATAAATTAATAAAATCTTTTTTAAAAGACTCAGAAAAGTTGGTGATGGTGCCTCACAACTCTATTCAAACAAAAGGCCTTTCCCCTTTATCTAGTGAAGTTGAAAAGATGCTAAACTTCACTAGTAAAATGGAAGTGCAAACGAAAACCATAGTGTGGAACTGGCTGGAGTGGCCCAGTGGATTGAGCATCAGGCTGCCAACCGAAAGGTGGCTGGTTTGATTCCTGGTCAGGGTACATGCCTGGGTTGTGGGCCATGTCCCAGGTTGGGGGCATGCGAGAGGCAACTGATTGGTGTATCTCTGACACATTACTGTTTCTCTCCCTCTCTTTCCCCCTTCCTTCCCCTCTCTCTAAAAGTAAGTAAATAAAAAATTTTAAAGAAGGTGTGATACCATCTCATACCTGTTAGAATGGCTATTATCAATAAGACAAGAAATAACAAGAGTTAAGGAGAATATAGAGAAAAGGATCCTTACACACTCCTGGTGGGGATGTAAACTGATATAGCCACTATGGAAACAGTATGAAGATTCCTCAAAATATTAAGAATAGAAGTACCAGGTGACCCAGCAATTCCATTGCTGGGTATCTACCTGAAATATTTGAAAACATTCATAAAGATATATATATGTACCCCTCTCTGTTCATTGTAGCCAAGACATGGAAAAAACTTAAGCCCTTTGATGGATGATTAGATAAAGAAGTTGTGGTACAGATATTCAGTGGAATACTACTCAGCCATACAAAAGAATGAAATACTGCCATTTGTGACAACATGGATGGATCTTGAGAGTATCATGTTAAGCAAAATAAGTCAGACAGAAAAGGGCAAGACACACGATTTCACTCGTATGTAGGATATAAAACTGAGCAAGAGACAACACCTCACCTGAGTTCTCCAGGTTAAGGCCTGCTCTGGTCACCATTGAGCATGTCATTGGATGGGACGACTGTGGCTCGCAAAGGTTGAGTGATTAGTCACAGCACTCATAGCTATACTGCACCAATACTTAGATATACATCTGAACATAAACCAACCTTCACATAAACTTCTGATCACCCTCAGAAGGACTCAGGTATCCAGGCCATCTGACACCCCTCTGGCATCTATTATCCAGACCACTGGACATGACCACACCTCCCGATATCTGACTTCATAATCATCCTGGACCAACCCTAAAGCTAAGAATGCAAGAATGATCATTTCTTTAGAATGTACTTTTTTCCTATAAGAACTCTTAACTTCTTCGGAACACATCTGGGTTTTTGTCTGGCTGTTTTCTCAGTTTGTAAGACCCTTGAATAAATCTTTATATCACTTTTTTTTAACACAAGAAAGCAACAGATGAACAAAACAAACTTATGGGCACATACAACAATGTGAAGGTTACCAGAGGAGAAGCGGGGTGGGGGAACAGAAAAGGGAGAAGGGGGTGAGCTGTATGGTGATAGAGGGAGACTAAACTGTGGATGGTGAGCAAACAATGCAGTATACCGATTAGGTATTACAGAATTGTACACTTGAAACTTACATAGTATTATTAGCCAGTGTCACCCCCATAAATTTAATTTTTAAAAATTGCTAATAATGAAGGTACTTAGTATTGGTAAATATTTATAAATGCCTAATTTTAAGTCCGTTTTAATCTACAACTTCCTTCCCACCTTTTCCCCCATCTTGCATTTTATTTATGGAATAAACTAGGCTGCATGATTGATAGAAGAAAAAACAGAATTTTTTAGTACATTTCACCTGTCTCTCAACATTCGGGCTTCTAACAAGAGTAAGGCTTATAAGAAGCTTAAAGGCTTTGTGTTCTTCAGCATAAACTCCAGGTAGAGAGGACTTCTGTGTGTGTGACTTTTGTCTAATGGAATGAACTCCAATGAGAGCCACTGGAAACCTACAATGTTTTCAAGTACCACTGCCCTCTTGAACTGCAGAGACAATGTAAAATGAGAGAGGCTTTTGACCTCCCAAACTTCTACAAACAGAAACAGACAAAGAATTTACTCAACTGCGAATATGTATTAGCTGTTTATGAAAAAGACATGACCCAGAAAGCAGAACCTAGTGTTATGAAGTGAGTCCTATTGAAGGTTCTTTTCAGTATTTGCCCAGGTGGGTTTCAGAATTGCTATAGGCCATTGACTCCTTTGTACCTCCTCCTCTTTTCCCCCTTTTTACAAGAATATATAAAAGATTATCTTCTGCATGTCCCATCATTTTATTCAGGGTATGTGTGGGACAGAAAACATAACTTAGTCCACATGCCTATAGATTAAGGGGAACTGTACTCAAGATGCTTAAGGAACTACCTCCAAGGATCTTTGTCTACACCTGGATTAGATATAGATAACAAGTTTCTGAACTTCGAGTTGGTGTTATAATGGGGTGAAGGTAGACTGTGGTAGCCAGCTGCAAAGATACTCTCCAGTGATTGCCACCACATGGTATTCATACTGTATTGTAACCTCCTACATTGGACCACAGTTGGTCTGTGTGACTAGTAAAATATGGCAGAAGTGATAGTATGTCAATTCTGAGATTAGTTTATATGGGTAGTTCTAACTTCAGGAATGCTATTTTATTGTCTCCTGGGTCAGTCACTCTGAGTGAAACAATATGCCATGCAGGCAGCCTATAGACCTACATGATGAGAAAGTGAAGTCTCTGACAACAGCTGGAGAGGAACTGAGGAACTGAGGCCTGCCAGCAACCACATGAGTGAGCTTGGAAGCCAATATGAGCAACGTGATTAACTCTCATAGCACTTAGTGCAGGAGACAGATTTCTTCTTTATCTAAAATTGTCTAATATTTTTAACTCAAAAAGAATAACAATACAACATAAAAGGGTGATTAAAGCCATTCTTAGAAGGAACTTTATATAGCTTAAATGCATATATCAGAAAAGAAGAAAGTCTGAAATCAAGAAGAAAAGGAAATTAAACCTAGTCAAGAAAGAATAATGTATAGTAGACACTAACGAAGTTGAAAAAAAATACACTAAGTTAATAAAGTTTACTCATGATAAAATAGTGAAAACAGACCAATAAAATAAAGATGACTCCTATCAAGGCTGATCAAAAATAAAAAGAGAATAGTCACAGGTAACCTATATTAGTAATGAAAAGGGGACATCATAGCAGAACCTAAAGATTTTTTAAAAGATTATGTTTTGAACAACTTTGTGCAATAATTTGAAATTTTAGCTGAAATGGACAAATTCCTACAAAAATACAACTTAATGTTGCAACAGTGAGAAATACAAAACTGAATGGCACTTAGTGATTAAAGAAATAAAATTATTAAATGAAAATCTTCCCACAAAGAAAAATGCAGGTCCAAAAGTTTTCATTAGTATATTCTACCAAATATTTAAGGAAGAAGCATACCGATCCTATTTTCTTTCAGGAAATAGAAAGCTTCCCAACTTACCTTGTGGCTAGCATAAACATGACACAAAACCTTGAAGGGCATTACAATAAAAATTACAGGCTAGTCTTACTCATGAACATAGATGCTTAATTTCAAAACACAATTTACCAAGCCAAATCAAACAGTAAGTAAAAAAGGGCAGTAAATGGCTAAACTGGATTTTCTTCCGATGCTATTTATTTATTTTTAGAGAAGGGAAGGGAGGGAGAGAAACATCAATGTGCAAGACAAACATCAGTTGGTTGTCTCCTGCACACTCCCCGATAAGGGATGGCTCCACAACCCAGGCATGTGCCGGACCAGGAATCCAGCCTTGAACCCTCCGCTTTTCAGAATGTCCAACCCACTGAGCCAACTCTGGTCATGGCTCAAATGCAATTTTGACTTAACTTTGAAAATTATAATTTTGGTAGCAGCTGAATAAAGAAGAAAAATAACCTCAATAGATGAAAAAAAACATTTGATAAAATTCGGTATTCATACATGATTTTTTAAACTCTTACAAATGAAAGACTAGGAGTAGAAACTATGCAGATACACTTATTGATAAAAATATTCAAATCTCGCCCTCTCAGATCAGGCACAAGACAAGGATAACTGTATTAAAAGTTTTAGCCAATATGGTAATGCACAGAAAAGAACTAAAATAAATAAGGGTTGAAAAAAAAAAGAAATAAAATTGTAATGGTCTAGGAAACAACTTTATGTGTTGAAAATTTTAAAAAATAGTACTGATACACAATTAGAATTAAGTTTAGCAGGTAGGTAGATATAACCAGCAAATAAATTTGAAGATGAATTTTGAAGTTAAGCTTATAACAGATCAAAATACTTAGGAATAAACCAACAAAGACAGCTTTTCTACACTGAAAATTACAAAATGTTACTGAGCAAAGTTTAAAAAGACCTAATGAATTAATGGCCAGAGGAGTCACCAGACTTTTTTCTGTAAGGGGACAAATGGTAAATATTTTCAGCTTTGTGGGCCAAAATAGTCTGTGTGGAAATTACTCGTCTCTACTGTTTGGGGTGCAAAAGCAGCCTTAGACCATACATAAATGAATGGATGTGGCTGTGTTCCAGTAAAATGTTATTTTAAAAATGTAGATGGTGAGTCAGATTTAGTTTGTGGGTCATAGTTTGCCCACCTGATCTATGCACTGATTAATTTATGCCTACCACCATCACAAAAAAGGGGTAGCTAGATACCATTCGCATCGTCTTTAGAACATATTTCACCTCTGTGAAGTAGTCTTAATAAAAGTTGCAAGAATATACACATGGATGGTCAGCTGTTCAGTTCTCTATTTAAATGACTTTATCTGTTATTTGTAATGTGTAGGTTTTATTTGGATCCTGATTGAAACACTATATTAAAATGAGACAGGAGAGACAGTTTGAACATTGACTATATATTTGATATTAGGAGATTCAGTGGAATTATTTTAGTTGTGTTAATGCTATTATGGTTATGTTTCAGTCCTCGTTTTTGAAAAATAAAATGCATCCTGTAATATTTGTGAATAGAAAATAATATGTAGGATTTGTTATGTATTAAAAACTATTATTTCATCTTTGTGTTATACTTCTGTGCTTTTCTGTCTTTACCACTAGGTGTTCTCACTCTGACTCCAGCGCCTAGGTCTAATGCACCTGTTATGCCTAGCACTAAGTATAGATGCTTCATAAGTGCTGCAAAAATGAATGTAGCTAATTCCTCAAAGATAGTAGATGTGTCCATTAGGCCTAGTGTTATTAAATTGTTGTAGAGTAACAGATTTCTTTAGAAAATCCTTTCTATTTCCAAAAGAGAACAAGTAGGCACTTGGAATGCAGGCCTTGAATTAATGGAAATATTTTTATATAGTCATAAGTCTTATATTTTGGACAGGGAGCTATTTCATCTTTGTTTGTTCCTTGTTTGTAGGAATATAACATTATAATTCACATACAAAAAAACATTTTAACTGTCACCTCTAATTCTGAAATGTAACTATTTGAATATTCACCTTCAGTCTTGAATTTCACATGTATTGCTTTAATGTTTATAACAATAGGTAAATATAACCTTATCTCTTGTTTGGATAAGCCTGTTTCTGTTAGTCTTCATAGCTATTATTTTAAATGATTATTTTCAGTGTAAACATTTTCAATGAACATAGGAGACTTTATGTAAACAAACAAAGGAGGTGTTATATATAAACAAATAATTAAATAAAACTATAATACTAATACATGAATATGATTATTATTTTCTGTGCTATGGTGCCACTGTATTCAAGCTTCAGTCGTTCATATAGTGTGGCCATTTCAAATGAAAATAGTTGGAGGACAAAGATTTTCTTTAAAAGAACAGCTTTTTAATACACTACCTTTAGAAGTAGTTATATAATAAATATGTTAGTATTCTAAGTAGTGATGATGAGTGTTTCAGTAATGTAAGATATTGCTAGAGAGAAGAAAAGATGGAAGAATTCTGAATCCCAATAAAGTGTAGATTTTGAAATACTGATGGGTTTTCTTTCACTGTTTACAATGACTTTCTGACAATTAAATCATCAGGTATTTTTCAGGAAAATATCCATTGGTGTTATGAAAATTGTCTTAAAAATATTTTGTATACCTCAATATAAATCATTATGTGGAATTTTCGTATTATTTTATCCTGTTTCTTTATTTCATTACCTGACCTGTTGCTCATTTCATTTTTTCCCATAAAAATGAGGCCTGTAGTTTTTAGCAACTTATCAAAGATTAGTAGCTATCTTAATATAATATTATTTTGGGATTGCTACTCAGATATTAAGTCTTAGAGGAGAAATTTTTGATTGATGCTAATATTTGATTCCTAGTTTTTTTACTTAAATACAGTTACAAGCAATATCTTTTGCTACATTCTTAACTTCAAAATAAATGAGCATAAGAGATAAAACATTATATTAGTTAAGAGAAATGATTTACATATTGGTTTGTGAAATAAATTAAGTTAATTAATAGAAGAAGAGGTACGGGCTGTTAACCTGTAATAGAAGTGAAATAGGAGAATATATATGACAAAGTATCATAAAAATTGTGTTGAGTTGGACATTAAGTGCTAAATAAACTAAATTTGAATTTTTTGAACTTAAATAGTTTCCCTACAAGTAAAAGAGAAATTTTTAAGTTGCTTACTAAATTGATGCTAAGCTTGTGAGTACAAGAGTCATTGGGAGCCTCCCTTTTGCCATATTTGTCTAATGTATCACATATCAGGCTGATGACTATTTTCGGCAACAGTATTCATGACTGAAATCCTACAGTTAACCTTTAGAAGATCAAAAGGAAATATACTTATTAAAAAGGTGACCCTGATATATGCGTATTTTCTGTATTTCTGCTTTATTGCTTGCATGCTTAGCAGCTTCTTTTTTCTTTTTTTATTTTTCATTTGTTGCATAGAACTACTATGTGTACATTTAAAGGTCAACCAAAGTCATCTTAGGATGAAAAACTAACATATCAGTTACAGGGCATAGATGAATATTTTGGCAGCAGTAATTTGGAGTTATTTTAAAATATTTTAATGTAAAGAGTGATACAACTATTGCTAACTTAAATTGTATAAAACTTAATTTTACAAGGTTTTTGCTTAAAATCAAGTATGAAAAGCTGTAAGTTATGTCTCTATCTTTAATCAGAACTATATTTATATTTTGAGTAGACTTTTTCATCATAAATACTGAATGTATTCATCATGCACCTAAGGATCTTCATAATCAGTTGAATACCTTTCTAAACTATTACTGTTTAATATGATTATTCATATTCTGTTAAATGTTAAATTTCCCAAAAATGTTTCTTGCTTTTTCAAATATTTGGTATATTTTATCTTATATTGGTATATTTTACTAGTTACTATTTTTTGTTGGAGATCTGTGTTTTTTTCCTGTAGCCTCTTTAGAGAAATCTATTCTACTAGAGACAATGAAATTGTAGTTCACTGTAGCTGATGCTGTTTTGTTTTGTTTTGTTCTGTTTTTTAGGTGGTCGAACAGGGTATGTTTGTCAAGCACTGCAAAGTAGAAGTATATCTCACAGAACTGAAGCTCTGTGAAAATGGAAACATGAACAATGTTGTAACCCGGAGATTCAGCAAAGCTGACACAATAGGTAAAGCAAGATCCTCTCTGTTAAATCATTGCTATTAGAAATTTAATTGTAATTCTGTTTATTGTATGCTGCCAGGATGGTGATGTTTTAAGGGTCTATATGTAACATTATAGATTTCCAAGCCTGAAGCAATATATGTTAGCTTACAGTTGAATTATTTATAGTTTCTAAATCTGTTTTACATTACTAGGTGAATTTAACATTTGTACCATTTTACTATTTTTTAAAAAATCAAATAATTTTAGTTTAGCGTTGGAAATGTGCATTTTGCTTGTAACAGGATTGAACATTAAAGTAGAACTTTTATAGGGAGTAGATTGGGGAATTATACTCACAAATATAAGTATACCTAACTCCCTTTATATATTTGTGTTTCTACATATCTATATATATTCATATATCTACATATGTAAATGGAAATATGCATAATTTTTTTCATTCTATTTAAAAGTTATGTTTTAATTTCAGATCAAGAATATATTGAGTAAAATGATTTTTAAATAAGTGATTAGTCATTTAATAACAAAATTATAGTACTTTTTGATAAAAGCATCCTAAAATAAAAATTATAAGAGGTAGTTACTGGAAAACAAGATTGATAGTAATAATTTCATCACGTTGGAAAATGTAAATGTACAGTGGTGATAACTTAATGCAGCACACCTAAGTGAGGAGGAAAGGTTAGCAAATTTATGAATTATAGCATTGTATAGTTTTCCTTGTTGAAACCACTCATTAAGTACACTTTGATTAAAAGTAAATAAATGTATTTATGAATTTCATAAGTCATTTAAATGATTTACCACTTACCACTTACCTATTCACAGCAGGAAAATACATTTAGCCTATATTGTTCATAATATTAATATCATCCTTCAATACCCAGTGCTTGATTAACCTTAATGTTTTCACCAAATAAAATATTATGTATGAATTTTTTACCTTCACCCTCTTTATTTTAGCTAGGACATTTATAAGTTTGAGATGCAATTTCAATAAACTCAGTCATCTTTTTTAAATGAATGCTTTTAAAATATTAGGAATTCCATATAGAACTATCATATTATTATGAAAAAAATACGTTTTCAACTTCTAGATTTGCAGAACATATTTAGGGAAAGAAAACATTTCCACATACTAAATACTGAAAGTTTTCAACACAATACAGTAGTGCTCCCTTATCTGTGGGGTGCATATGTTCCAGCTACCCAAGTAGAAGCCTGAAACCAGGGATAATACTGAACCCTATATATCCTTGTACTGTGTTTCCTCCTGTACATACCTACCTATGATAAAGTTTAATTTAGGCATAATAAGAGATTATTAATAACACTAATAACTAATAATGAATAAAGTAGCTATAACAATATACTGTAATAAAAGTTGTGTGATTGTGGTCTCTCTCAAAATATTTAATGGTATTAGATTCACCTTTTCACTTAAAGGAAGCACTTTATGGGCTCTCTTTGGCATTCCAAATTTCCATCATCACTACTTTTGTACTTTGGGACCATTGTTAAGTAAAATAAGGGTTATTTGAACACAAGCACTGCAGTACTATAGCAGTTGGTCCGATAACTAAGACAACTGCGGAGTGACTGGACGTCAGGTAACATATCCTGGTAGGATGTGCCAGACAAGGAATGATCGCGTTCTGGGCAGGACAGAGCAGACAGCATGAGATTTTATCATGCAACTCAGAACTCGTGCAATCTAAAATTTAAGAATTGCGTATTTTTGGAATTCTCCATTTAATATTTTCAGACTGCAGAAAGCAAAATGATAGATAAGGGAGGGGCTACTGTATATAAAATTACATTAAACATGACATGAAAATGTGCACAATAAGAATCTAAGTCTACCAAGGAGGGTAGTCTATTAAAATTAATTCAGAGACTAATCGCTGAAATGTTCAGCCAATTGGAATATAAATGAGAAGCTACCTCTTAAAATTCTTGATATAAATAATGTTTTTAGTTATCTTTGAAATTTAATATTTTCTTCTCCTCTTACCTCATTTCTATAGGAAAATTATATATAAAATGAGATAATCAGAACCTTAGTTTAGAACATTAGTTTACTGAATAATATTTTAAAATTTACATGAAAATTAGCAGTTAGTTTGACTTCTAAATTCAGAACAAGCATTATGGAGTTCTCACATTAAGTTCTAAGTAAGAATTTATTAAGGAAATATGCAATTTGTAAAGAATTTCTGCTTCAAAAAGTTTATGATTTGGCCCTACCCAGTGTGGCTTGGTTGGACAGTGTCCTGCAAACCAAAAGGTCATAGATTTAATTCCCAGTCAAGGCACAGGCCTAGGTTGTGGGTTTGGTCCTGATAGGGGTGTGTAGAAAAGGCAGCCAGTCGATGTTTCTCTCTCACATTGATGTTTCTCTCCCTCTCTTTTTCCTTTGTTTCCCCTCTGTCTAAAATCGAAAAGCATTATCCTTGGGTGTGGATAAAATATATAAATAAAAAGTTTGATTTTTGTAGATTTAATCAATGTAGTTTACATTTACTAATACTTTTCAATACTACATATATTGAACATATGCCTTAAAATTGTATATGAGCTGAATTTTTGTCAGTAAAATATTTTGTTATTAGCACAATGGTTTCAAACTGCATTATTAATACTTAGTGATTAAACTATGGAGCCAAGAGAATGGAATAGAAAATATTACAATAGAAAAATCAATATGTGTATGTGAATACTAGGTTGCAGTTTCTTCCTGGAGGTGTTAGTTTTAAAAGCTTGAAAGTCTAGATTAAAGCAACTTTGCTCTTTGTGCAAAAAGTTTTGCAAAAATTATTCAAGTTAACCAAGTCGGGAGTTTTAGAGATTTTATGATTATAGTTATCATAGTACTTAGCAGTTATTGAATACTTACTCCATCTTAGGAACTTCAGAGGAATTTTTAATTTAAACTTCCAACAACGCTGTATTGTCATCTTATAGGTGGTAAAGCTGGGGCTTCCAAAGCCTATGTTCACCCTGGTTCTAAGTGATAGAGCCAGTATTTTAATTCCATGATGGGATTTTATACCAGAACCTTGTGCCTTAATTGCTGCTGTACACCATTTGTGCAAGTGTTAATTTGGCTGATTTTGTTTTTCTGAAGTGAGCTTTGAAACAATAAAGAATTTGGATAGTAAGAAAAAAACATGGAATGTATTATTTCCTTTCTAGTCTTTTTAAAAGTGCTTAAAAATGATCAAAATAGCTATGTATATAAAATATAGCTATATAAATATATAAATAGAATTAAGAAATATAAATACCTGTTTTTTGTTTTTACCAAATTAATAAAATGTTTCTTTTTCAGCTAGTACTGTCTATATTGATTTATAATTAAAATGATAGTAGCCATAAGCAGAATCGAACTAATTTACTGTACTCAGAACCAAAATACTTTGCCTTTGAATATTTTTCATCCTAAATTAATATATTTGTGTGTTGAATGTTCCAATAAGAAAGATAAATTTTGGTTTTATTTTTTCTTTAAGGATAACACTAAAAAATAATTTTTGTTATAAAACTTATTGAAAAATGCTTTATGTTTACAAGATTTAATAATAGAATTGCCTAACTTTAACATCAAATGTTTTTGCTAGAAATAGTTGTCACAATTTTCTCTTATCTGTGTTAATATTTTTCTGCCTCTGTATGCTTTTTATTACCTGCCTAATGGAGTCAGATGAATATATGGGGAAAATATACACATGTTCTCAATGCCTTGATATTCTTTTTTAGCGAATTTATTGGGTGACATTGGCTAATAAGATTATATAGGTTTCAAGTGTGCATTCTTTGATACATGATTTGTATATTGCATTGTGTGCCTACCACCCAAAGTCAAATCATCTTCCATCGCCATTATTTGGCCCCCTTTTTCTTTGCTACTCCTCCAACCCCAAACCCTTTGATAACCACCATACTATTGTCTATGTCTATCAGTTTCAGTTTTATATCCCAACTATGAGTGAAATCACCCTCCAGTGATCTTGATCTGCACCCAGACTCATCCACCAATTCCCATAGACTATCAATATCAAAAAGCGCACTTGCCAAATCTTAATTTGTGCATTCTGCTTTCTGGCTCCCACTTCCTCTGCTGCCATTCTCTTTTGAGCTTAATACATCAGACGTTCAAGCCTACCACTTCCTTGGTTTTATTTCTGTGATAGTTTTTAATACCTCTGCATTAATAAATGCCATGGTAATTTCGAGTTTTCCACGTCTTTATAATCTGCCAGGAAAATTAACATACTAATTATTCCGTCTATAAACACTTTCTCTTCACGTGGCTTCCACGGCATATGTTCTCACTAGCTGCATCTTCTCAGGGTCCATTGTGAGATACTCTGTATAGTCCTGATCTCAAAACATCAGTGTCTCCTGCTTCGTCCTTGAATCTCCCCTCTTTTTCTTGGTGATTTCCTCCAGTCTGCTGGCTTTAAATAATTTTCTGCATATTGATGTCTTTTAAATGTATGTCTTCTATCCAAAACTTTTCCATAATTCCATATCTTCACTTGTATCTTACAAGAATCCCCAAATAAATATGAAATTAAACTTTTATTTTTCACTATGCCTGTAATCTAGGAGCATGTTTTCTTTAGCAGTTCTTTCAGAACCTAGTCTTAGTCTGACCGCTTAACATTGATTCCACTGCTCCCACCACTACCTCCTTGGTTAGGATTGCTGCAGTAGCCTAATCTTTCCCCCTTGATATTTGTACTCCAGTTTGTTCTTCACTGACAGCAAAATGAACATTTGAAATGTCAGTAGAACATTTCCCTACTTTGATCAAAGCTCTGCAGCAGCTTTCCTTCTACTCAGAGAAAGTAGTATAATTTCATAACTCACAAGGTTCTGTATGACCCTACATGAGTACCTTTATGTTCACATTTTTACCTAGCTTTTCTCACTTAAGTCACATTTGTGCACAATGCTGTTCTAAAAAATGCCAAATACATTCCCACCTCAGGGCCTTTGCATTACACCTTCTGCCTATAACGTTCTTTATGTATGAGTAGATTGCTAGAGTCCTTGAAGAAGAAATTCTAATACGTGTTTGTACATTTATGTGATGTGTATAAATATCTGTGTGTTAATAGAAAAAAATACCTGAAAGAAGAAATACCAAAATGTTAACAGTGCTTATCTTTAGGTAAACATTTTACTTGTACTGTATTTGTATTTTCTGAATTTTTGCAATGATCAAGAATTATTTCTCCAGTAAGGAAAAAGTATTTGGTTTTGTAGAAAGACTGCAGTGACTTCCCTTCCTCAGCTTTCTCCTCCATCCTTTTTCCTACATAATGTTCTGTTCCTTGGTTCAGGTGCTGTTTACATTGTGTGTCCACTTTGGAAATCTTTCATGATATACTGATAACACTGTGTATTTTTCTGTATACATTTATACTTCAATAAAAAAATTACCCCCTCCCCCAAAATAATATGCAGTATATTTATTTATGTAATTATTTAAATGTTCTGACTAATTTGCTCTAAGTTACACTGTAAGATTTACTGCTAATTTAATGCCCTAATCAAAATCTCATTGACTATAAGACTATGAAAGAACATTAGCTGCTAAGTAGAACATAAACAGTACCATTGGACTAAATTTAATTATGTAAAATAGGCAGGGGTGTTTATATTTCTTCAGAGAAAATGTAGACTTAGTATTTTGTAAATAATGTTTTTTTTCCAAAACTAATCAAGTATTCTAAAATTTAAAGGTATTTTATATTTCTTCACATTTCATATTTTAATTAGTATACTTGAGTCTAAGTCAAGCAAGTTATTGACTGTAATTCAATAGATTTAATAGTATTTTCTAATATCTCTAATGCTTAAAAATTTTAAAGATTTTTTTTTTAAATTTTTTTTTTAAAAATTTAAAGGTACTGAAGCTTAATTGCATTTGTACTCTCAATTATGTAGATATTCTTGTCTTATTTTATAGTAGGTTAAGCTGCTCCAGTTTTAAAAAAAATAAAAAAGACTTCTTCCACTTAGATAATTGATTTATAAATAAGTAAAATATATGATTTGACCTTCATAACAAGAAATTTTGACCAATGTAGACATCCCTTCAAAGAAGACCCTTTCTTTTGTGGCCATATATTCTATTTTTAGTTAGCTATTTAAACTATAAGTTATATTCAATTTAATATTAATTGTTCTGAAATTGGTTATAATTAAAAATATTTTTCATTTGTAACATCTCTGAATCATACTTTATTTTCTTCTGACTCCTATATCATCAGAAAAATTATGTTGCTTTATTATAAAAGTAAAAATTATTATAATGTGTAAAAATTTAAAGTTTATCTTGTGCGACATAAAGTGTAATGTTATATGATTGAACTCCTATACATTTTGAGATCTCAATTTCCCCAAGTAATCATCTGTCAGTTATAATTACTATTTTGTTCTTTAAAAAGCACACTTTCTTTATTGGTTGTTACATATTTTTTTACATATTTGTTCATCTATTTTTACTATCATATCAGTATTTTAAACTTAGGATTTATATGCTGGTGAACACTTAGCTTTGTGTGGTATATAATTAAAGGTTTATTATATTTACATATCTTTTCTCCTTAAATCTAGATACAATTGAAAAGGAAATAAGAAAAATCTTCAATATTCCAGATGAAAAGGAGACCAGATTGTGGAACAAATACATGAGTAATACATTTGAACCTCTGAATAAACCAGACAGCACCATTCAAGATGCTGGTTTATACCAAGGACAGGTATTGTTTAGCAGTGCTGTTTATCTTAAGCATACCATACATGAAATTTTCCGGAGTCACAAACTTTTTTTGAATATCCTGATAATCTGTATGGGGTTCTACTGGCTCGGCTTCCTTTTTCTAACTCATTTCTTCTCTTTCCCTGCTGGACACTAGCCATACCTTTCGTTTCCCTTCTTGAACTTGAATATAAAAAAGAGGTCATGTTCCATCAAAACAAAACAGCTAATAAGATAGGTCAACAAACTTTCTGTAAAGGATCAAACAGTACATATTTTTCCCTCTGCTGTCCATATGACCTCTGTCACAACTACAACTCTGCCATTGATGTGGCACGAAAATAGCCATGAGAGAGGATATGTAAATATGGAAATGGCTGTGTTCCAACCAACTATTTCCAAACGCAGTCAGTGAGCTAAGTGAACTGTAGTTTACCAGCTCCCACGGAAGGTATGAACCTCTTCTTCTTTCTTTATGATATCCAAATAAATGAATGGGTCGAGAAATCAGCAAGTCCTACTGCTTCTATCTTCTGATTGTTTCTTGAATTAATCTCTATGTCATTCCCAGCCCCTGTCTTTCTTAACAGATCCCTCTGCTTCTGATGTTTTGCATGTCCACTCTCAATATTCTGTATTTCTATCAGAATCTTCCTTCTAAAATGTAAACCTTATTATTTTCTTTTCCTAAACCTTTCCTAGCTCCTTAACAATTACAGAATAAAGTCCAAGATTGCACCTTAACACAGCTTGTAAGTTATGGTTTGACCTTTTGCCAATCTTCCATCATCTTTAGATTATCCTTGTTTTGTGATTTACACTCTAACAAAACCAAACTGAACCACACGTGCCCTCAACATTACTGTGTTGTTCATCCTCTTGTGCGTTCCTACATATTGTTTTAGAGGCCTTCTTCCTGATCCCTGCATCCAGTCAGCAAAAAGTTTTTTTAAACATCAAAATATTCATATTAACCATTAGTTCTATCATGCAGTGTAACCAGATTATTAGTCCTTCATTTCCAGCTTAGACATAAAATCATCTCTTCAGCCTTTCTGATCTATTTTTGTCAATATCTGTTTGAGGAACAGGATTTTTCTAGTTTGGAGAAAAAGTTACTCCCTTAACTTCCATAATAATTTATGTATGTCTTTTGTATCATTATGTACTTCAGCTATTTATATATTGAGCTCCCCTACTAGACTATGAGGTGTTGGTTTTGATTGGACTTTCTTATTTATTTTTGCTTTTATTATTTTTAGTACTTAACACAGAGCCTGGTGCTCCAATGTATGGAAGATTTTTTCTTGTTTTGCTTTGTTTTATTTAAAATTACTATTGACATCAGCAATACGATACAAGTTGTTAAAAATTCAAAAGAAGAGAAGAAACTTAATTTTCAGTAAATGTTCACTATATGTCAAATCTTGAAATAAGCTATAAAAATCAGTGATTTTCATATGTATTTTAGCCATTATATTCTTAAGTGAAATATTAAAAATTTATTATGTTTTGCAATTCAAAGGAGAGTTGCCTGACTGAAGCTGGAGTGAGGAACTTGGAACTTTACTGGTTAGTCCACACTCCCCTTTTGCCAGCCAACTCTCTCTTTCTTGGTAAGAGATTAATAAAGATAAATCTTTCTCCTTGGTTACCATTCAGCAGGCCTTGAGGTAGCTCAGATAGAATTTGAAATATATGGTGTTATTTCTTTAACTCTTTTCAGTGCTTGATCTTATGTAATGGCTATTATTATTTCTCCATTAGAAAACGGAGGCTTTGAGAATTTAGATAATTTGTTCTTGCTAGGAATGCATTTACCAGATTTCGAAATAGGAACGTTTCCCAAAATGTGAATTAAGTTTTCCAGATTTTATAAGTTATTTTCTGAGTAATGATAAATAAAATAAACACTGTCCTGGACTTTTAAATTTTTTTTACTAAAATCATAAGTATCCTTATCAGAGAGTGAAACAAAAATATATTATTGAAGAGTTTGCTTCCCAAAATGAATGATCCTTATTTCTCTTCCTTGTGTATGTGTATCTCTTTATGTGTGTTTGCAATTCCTTGCATCTTATAATTGACTTCTTAAATTTTTGTCTCCTTTGCCCGGCTTGGGAACCAAAAATGCAAATATCTCTTCACTTTGTCTACTGTGTCCTTTAATTAATCAACAGAGTTACTTTAGTTTCTTAGTGAATCCGGCTAGTCTTCTAAAACTCTTTTAACATTGGGGTTAAGAAACACACTCTTTTATTGTGTCATATTTTTAGGTGTTAGTGATAGAACAGAAAAATGAAGATGGAACATGGCCAAGGGGTCCTTCTACTCCTAAGTAAGTGCTTCCACTTTTTATGGCATATTGCATGATTTAGAAGCTTTTGATTTGAGATGATGAAATCCAAAATGATAGAATCTAATTGTGTGCTGTACATATATTCTTTATATTTTAATATTTTATTTTCAGTATAGGAGTTATCTAAATTTGTACCTAATTAATATGCTTTTACTAAAAAGGCTTCCAATTCAAATTTCTTACAGAATGAGGTACAGTATAAAGGTTATAAATGTTATGTTACATTGTCTAATACAGTTAAATCACTATTAAACATTTTGTTTAATATTTTGTTTTAAGTTTGTGATATTCTCAAGTGTCTGTTAAAAGAACATTCTTTATCATAATGATTCTGCTGTCAAAGTAATATTTTATTTATTAAAATAAATGTCTTAGAATGTAAAAGCGCAAGTAGAGATACAAGAGTATAAGGATTACTTTTGATAGTAAATGAGGGATGAAAAAATTAGAAATCTTTTTAACATTTTTTAAATTGTGGTAAGAACACTTGAAATCTACCGTCTTAACAAATTTTTAAGTTCACAATACAGCATTGTTAACCCTAAGCGCATCATTGTACAGCAGATCTTTAGAATTTGTTCATCTTGTGTAATTGAAACTGGTCCTGTTGGACACTAACTTTTCATTTCTTCCTTCTGCCAGTAACCACCGTTTTACTTTGTTTCTATGAATTTGACTAGTTTAGATACTTCGTATAAGTAGAATCACACAGTATTTGTCCTAATGTGACAAGCTAATTTTAGCTAGCATAGTATATCCCAGATTCATCCCTGTTATCACACACAGCAGGCTGAATAATATTCCAGTCTATGTATATACCACATCTTCTACAACCATTCATTTGTTGATGGACACTTAGGTTATTTCAATGTCTTAGCTGTTATAAATTATACTGCAGTGAACATGGGAGTGAAGATATCTTAGTGAGATACTGATTTTGGTTCCTCTGGATAAATACCTAGACGTGAGATTTCTGGATCATATTGTATTTCTATTTTTATTTATTTTTTAGTAACTTTCTACTGTTTTTCATAGCAACTGCATTATTTTACATTTTCATCAACGGTAAGGATTCCAATTTCTCCACATTCTTGCTAGCACATATCTTTTGTTCTTTTGATAATAGCGCCCTAATAGATGTGAGGGAATATCTCCTGGTTTTGATAAGAATTTCTGCAGTGATTACTAACCGTTAACCGTCTTTTCATATACCTGTTGACCATTTGTGTGCCTTCTTTGGAGAAATGTCTATTCAAGTCATAGGCCCATTTTTTAATCTGATTGTTTGGTTTCTTTTGCTATTGAATTGTAGGAGTTTCTTATATTTTTTGGATATTGATTCTTTATCAGATATGTGGTTTAAACATTTAAAAATAAAGCCCAGATCCATAAAACTTCTAAAAGAAATCTTGGGGGAAGAGCTTCATGACATTGGTCTATGATCTATACTCCATTATTAAAAACACTTAGGGCTAGTTATGTCTTTAAATCCTTGAGCCCTGGCTGGTGTGGCTCAGTGGGTTGAGCACTGGTCTGAGAACTGAAAGGTGTAACAGGTTCATTTTCAGGTCAGGGCATTTGCCTGGGTTGTGGGCAAAGTCCCCCCCAATTGGGGGGTAGGGGTGTGAGGCAACTGATTCATGTTTCTCTCTCTTTCTCCTTCCCTTCTCCTTTCTCTAAAAATAAATAAATCAAATCTTGTAAAAAAAAATAAATAAGCCTTTGAGAAGTAAATATGCTACATATGCCACCTATTATTTTATACTTCATTAGAGTTCAGGGGGACCTGTCATAATCAAACACATTAATATTCAGCAAGTATTTACACTAGACAGGATAATAAGGACTATAAATAGTCTCATATTAGTTTGTGTTAGAATACACTCAAATGAACTATGAAAAAATGTTAAGTTTCTAGAGCTTTTGGAGTTCCAGGTTTTCTAATAAAATTGTAGACCAATATTTTGAAATGCTTAAAATAATGACTAAACTAAATTAATGATAATTTTGTATTTGCTAATCTAGTAAGTCAGCAATTTCCAACTGGTGTGCTCCACTGCACACTGTTTGCCACTAGAATTTTTAAAACATGCAGGACCTGACTATTTACTCAGGGGCACTGACCTTTTCCCCTTAGATTGCCAAATAAAAAAATTAAAAAACCAATACAATAATAGCTTTCTGGTGTGAATGAATCAAAATTCTACCTTTTTTGTCAAATTGGCAGGAACTATATTTTTCGATGTGCCGCAGAATTTTCGTAATTAGTTGGTGTGTGCCATGAGATGCAAAAGGCTGAAGATCACTATAGTAAATAAAAGAGAAGAAAGATCTGGGACTTACTTTTCTTCAAAACTAAAATGCACCTTTAATGAATGGTTCTCTATCCTCTTTACCTTGTGTAAAGTTTTTTAATTTAAATTTCATGAGAATGTGCCTAAGTACATTAGTTACATTTTATTCTTACTCTATTCAGTTGGATATAATACAAGGGTAGAACTTACTATAAGAAGAATGTAAAAAGCACATGGTAGAATCTTGTAGATTTCTTGATGAAGTTTTAGAAGTTAGGAATATCTATGAATATTCACATTTAGTCTTTAAGATTTTATTTATTTATTTATTTATTTATAGATAGAGGGGAAGAGAGGGAGAGAAACATCAATGTGTGGTTGCCTCTTACACACCCCCTACTGGGGACCTGGCCTGCAATTCAGGCATGTGCCCTGACTGGGAATCAAACCATCGACCCTTTGGTTCGCAGGCTGCCACTCAGTCCACTGCCCCTTGATCCACACCAGCCAGGGCCACATTTAGTCTTTAAATCAGATCTACTGTTTTTCTTTTCTAGCTTACCTTTAGATTGTTATATACTTGTTATAGCTTTAAATAATTTTTGATGTTACAAAATTGCTTGTGGGTTAACATAAAGTACCATGAGTTCCAAAGATTTGAGAGATCTTTGTCCCTAAAATTATTAAATTTCACCTGAAGATTGAACTAATTATATATTTTCTTTTATTATCTCTATCTGCTAGTACGATACCATATTTATTTACTTAAATAGCTGTAATACTTCCTTTTCTATGAGAAAACACAATTTCTTAAATAATACCCAACACACAATACATGTGCAATAATACTGGCAAAAGAAGGTGTACTACACTGGAGATGCATGAAAGTGCAATTAAGTCCCATTCACTGCATTACCAATTTAATAGGGATCCCACATATTAAAGCATGACAAGTTAAGTATTCATTCATTATAAAATACGAGAAATACCATATAACAATATGTCATTGCCAAATGAGTTTGTTAGAATATAAAAACAGCTTTTGAAATTATCATTTGTGTATAAGCAGACTCTAAGAAAACTAATGATAAAAGGGAATTTGCTCATTTGATAAAGCCTAAATGCCCAAAATGTATAGTAAACATTATATTTAATTAAGAAATTTTGAACTCAAGCCAAATAAGACTGGAAGTTAAACAAAGTAATAAAATTTACTACTTACATATTATGTGGTCATCTACATAAAACCCAAATACAGTCAGCAGACTAGAACTAAGAAAATTCAGCAAGATACTCTAACATAAGATTATACTGTAAAAATTAATAGGTGTTTTCTATACAGAAGTCAGCAATCTTTTTTATAAAGAACAAGATAGTACTTTCAGCTTTGTGAATCATATGATCTCTGATTCAACTATAACTCTGCTAATAGGGCTTCAAAGCAGCCATAGACATTATGTCAACAAATGGGAATGGCTGTGTTCCAGTAAAACTTTTTTTACAAAACCACATGGCAAACTGAATTTGGCTTGCGAGCCATAGATTTCTGGTCTCTGCTAAATACCATTAGTAACCCACTTAGGTTAATTTTCATTATACTATTTTCTATTAGAAATGTATAAAACCTTCATGGGGAAAATGTCTAACTTTATTAAAAGACAAAATATTATGTACTATATGCCTTTTTTAAAAAACATTATATATGTTTTTCTTTTTTTATTGTTCAAGTACAGTGGTCTCCATTTTCCCCTAAACCACCCACCCCCACCCTCAGTCCTACCCCGCTTTGGCTTTGTCCATGGCTCTTTCATACATGTTCCTTGACTAGACCCTCCCCCTTCCTTTCCCCATTATACCCCTACCCCTATCCCTCTGGTTACTGTCAGTTTGTTCTTTTTGTCATTGTCTCTGGTTATATTTTGCTTGCTTGTTTTGTTGATTAGATTCCACCTACAGTTGAAATCATATGGTTCTTTGTTTTTCATCACCTGGCTTATTTCACTTAGCATAATGCTCTCCAGTTCCATCCGTGCTGTTGCAAAGGGTAGGAACTCCTTCTTTCTTTCTGATGCGTAGTATTCCATTGTGTAAATGTACTATAGTTTTTTGATCCACTCAATTACTGTTGGGCACTTAAGTTGCTTCTAGCTCTTGGCTATTATAAATTGTGCTGCTCTGAACATTGGGGTACACAGGTTCTTTTGAATTGGTATTTCAGGATTCTTAGGGTATAATTCCAGCAGTGGAATTGCTGGGTAAAAAGGTAGTTCCATTTTTAGATTTCTGAGGAAATTCTATACTGTTTTCCACAGTGGTTGCACTAGTCTGCATTCCCACCAACAGTGCACTAGGGTTCCCTTTTCTCCACAACCTCTCCAGCACTTGTTTGTTGATTTGTTTATGATGGCCATTCTGACCATTGTGAAGTGGTATCTCACTGTGGTTTTAACTTGCATTTCTCTGATGGCTAGTGATGCTGAGCATCCTTTCATATACCTATGGGCCCTCTGTATGTCCTCCCTGGAGAAGTATCTATTCAGGTCTTTTGCCCACTAACCTAGTAATGCCTGTTTCTCTAAATCTGTCATGTCAGTGCCTCCTATTCAAAATTCTAATTTGATTTTTTTTTTAATTTTACACATGCATTTTGAAATTAAGATACACCTTAAAAGTCCAGGAATAGCCAAGTGAATTTTGACAAAAGAGGAGGAAGCACTAGACCTACTAGATAATAAGAAATCCTACTAACCTATAGTAATAAAAGAATATGATGATACTTACCTGGCAGGAGAGATACCATGATCATGAAGGTGGTTTTCTCAGGGTGAGGCTTATCCATTACACTCTGGATGTGCTGACCCCTGTGATTTCCCCAACTGTGGGAATCTTGACTGCATAATCTGTGGTAGTGGGGGACTGCATTTGCACTTTCTCCTGTAAAAAGAAAGAAAGGAAGGAAGGAAAAGAATATGCCAGCAAAAGACAAGTAGATTAGAACAAACTAGTTAGCTCAGAGGAACTTATGTGTGTATATATGAGAACTTGGTAAGTTGTACTACTAGGCAATGTGAAACAGGTTCCTAAAGCAGATAGGTGCTTAGATTCTATTAAAAGTGGAAAAAAAGAAAGCAGGATCAGTATCTTAGACATTATATACTAAGACAGACTGCAGAAGGAATAAAGAGTCAAATAAGAAATGTAAAACTCTAAAGCTATAAGAAAATTTGGAGACCAGCTATGTCTTAGGGGTCACAGAACCAAATGTGAAAACTAATGGATTAGATTACATCAAAATTAACTATTTCTATTAAAGGTACCATACACAGAATTAAAAGTCAAATGTCAGTTTTGAAAAATTTAAAATCTGCAAGGGAATAATACTTACAATATATTAGAATTGCTATAAATCAACAGAGAAAAAGAGCAAAAAAAGGCTTTTCAAAAAATAAAAGATAGTACCCTGGCTGGTATGGCTCAGTGGATTGAGTGCCAGCCTGTGAACCGAAGGGTCACTGGTTTGATTCCTAGTCAGTTCACATGTCTGGGTTTCTGGCAGAGTTCCCAGTTGGGGGTGGGCAGGAGGCATCCAATTGATGTATCTCTTGCACATTGATGTTTCTCTCCCTCTTCTCCCTTCTTTTCCCTCCCTCTAAAAAATAAATAAAATCTAAAATATATATATTAAAAATAAAAAGTAAAAGATAGCAATAGATGGTTTAAATAAGAGGAATTCCAAGTGCTAACAGGTGGATGAGGATATATACAAATTCACTCGTTATTAGAAAAATTAAAGCGTAAGATACAACAGTCATCAGAATGACACAAATTTAAAAGATAGCCAATACAGAGTGTTTAGAAGATTGTAAGAGAAGTCTTCTGTATAATGGTGGGAATATAAACTAGTACCACCATTCTGTAAATCAGTCAGTGTTCAGTCAAATCAGGAATGCTTAATCCCTCTGACCCAGCACTCGGTGGAATTTTTACACAGGTCCCTGATGGCACAGTCTTTGTATCTGTATTGTTTGTGGTAGTGGTAGGGGGAATTTGGAGGTAGCTTAGCTTAAGTATCTGTCACTAATAGTGATTAAGATGCAGTGTACAAATGATGTTTTGTTAAGTTGTACACTTGAAACCTTTGTGAACAAATGCCAACCCAATTAATTCAATAAAAGAAGAATGGTGGTGTACTGTGGATACCAGTGTAGCAGGTAGAAGTAATAATGGTGTAATCTTTAAAACTGGATAAGTTTTGAAACATACAATTGAGAGAAGAAAATAAAAACAAAATGAGACTTTAATTCAGTACTATTTATGCAAATTTAAGTTTAATATAGTACCATTTATGTACATTTATCTTAAAGAATAGAACATATTGTATAAAAATGTTTAAGAATATAGAAATAGCACTTAAAGTGGAGGAAAATTGGAGTACCGGTTAGAAAAGAAAAAAAAGGCTGAGGAATTATCACTTATTTTTATTTATGTATATAATTGAGATAAGCATGCAGGTTTTTTTTTCTGGATGAATATCTGTTTCAAAAAAAAGTGGAATTCTGTATATTTATTGAAGTCACATTATAAGCACATGTAATTTAGATAAATTCAGCTCCAGCGTAGGGCATTTAATTTTAGGCCCTCAAAAAAGAAATTTCAAGATATTGAGATACAGAAGAGCCTATTTTGTACACTTAAAATTTCCACCATATCTGTCAGGAGACAACTCCTTGTCCTTAACATGGTATGAAGATGCCAGTTCCAATAAAACATCCCTAACCTGGGATATGTTGGGTCTCATACAGCTTAGCACATCACCAGTTCCTACACAGAGCATCAGAAGTTGAGGAAAAATTGCCCTGACTGGTGTAGTTCAGTGGGTTGGGCATCGTTCCACAAATTGAGAGGATGCTGGTTTGATTCCCAGTCAGTGCACATCTCTGGGTTGCAGGCAAGGTCCTGGTTGGGGTCATGTAAGAGGCAACCTATCGATGTTTCTCTAGCACATTGATGTTTCCTTCTCTTTCTCCTTTCCCTCTAAAATAAATAAATAAAATCTTTTTCAAATATTGAGGAAAAATTATTAAATCTGTAATATGGTAAAAGAAGAAACTCATCACCTGTTGAGTTTGTTAAAACAGTTTTCTAGACCCATCCCAAGAATTTCTGATTTGGTAGAAATTCTGTAGGTAGTGTTTCTTAATTTGTGATATGTAAACCATCATAGACAGCAGCTTCCAGGGTCCTCACCCCTGACCAGGAGAATGTTAATCTTTTGTGGGCCCAGGAATCTGCATTTTAGGTGCTGCTATAGATAACAAAATATAATACCACTACAGAATACCACTAGAGAAAGTATGTTAGTGTCTTAATTGTCTGACTTTTTTATACCGCTGAAAACAGAGGAACTTTAGTGCTTTGAAGGTACTAAAGTTGTACTAGGCCCATTTTGATCAGAATTAAGGTCATATATCCTTAGCTGAAGTACAAATTTTGGGACTACTTAACTGAGAATAAGTGCTACATATTTTAAAATGTTAAGGGTTGGCTATAATTTTGTTTAAAACATGTCCTGAACTTTTGGGAAAATCAAAACACTCAAAATCTTACCAGAAATCTAAAACCTACCTTAAAAAAACTCAAAAGTTTTCTGTCTGGATTTTTCTGCTAGATATCAAAATGTTACTTGAAATTTTTATCTTTATATTTAAGTTATATTTAAAAAATACTCAAATGATTAGTTTTTTCCAGAACTTTCATTTCTAATGTACTTTGAAGTGTATAATTTCTTATAAGTTCTCAAAATCACTGTCGTTGCTAATGGCACCTTAGAAAAATTATAAATCCTCTGAGGTTGCTTTTCTTTTCTGTTAAAGTATGACCATTTTCCAAAGATTTTGTTTTCAGGTGATAACCTACTTGTTGGGGATGTGTAGCTAGTTTAAATTGTATTTCTAAAAAATTATTTTAAAGTAGAATAGTTGTAGAAGACTGGATGGTATTAAAGAGAGGAGAAACTAATCAATAGATTATCCCTTCCTAAATAGAATTCCAGAAAATTTGTTTAATGTTAACACCTTCTTTTTCCTTAGCTATAACTTCTAAGGTAAAAACTTTAATAAATTTTGACTCAATTATACTATTTTTACTTACTGTTTCATTTAGGTATAGTTATTTTAAAGAATGCCTTAGAGATTATTAACATTATAGAAAAATTGCAACTGTTGCTGGATTTCTGAAATAAGTAAAAATTCCTCTTGTGAGAGTATCATAGAAAGTTGATTTAATTCAGACATCTTCATTAATTGCTCAAAAATATTGACAGAAGACATTACTGAGTATCTGGTGAAAAAAAGGTAAGGGTCATTGATGATTGTAAAAAGGCAGTTTTCATGGGCTAGAAAACAGAGAAGAAACCAAATCAGCCAGATAAGACATGAGAGGCTGAAAAAATCAAATGGAAAACCAAGCCAGTAGTCTTACTCACACATTCTCCCTCTACCATCTATGTTGTCCTGATTAACAGAATTCCAATTTGGTGACTGAAACACTAACTATAAACTATAAGCTATATCTAGTGCCATTTAGTATTTTTGCAGCACTCTGTCCCTAAGTGCCTGGAGAGAGGGAGCACTTTATAAATAAAACCATTGCATACTACTTTTGGTTACAATAAATAATAACCACCTAGGTGACTCTGCAATATTCTGTTTCTGGTTTGGGTTTTTTTTTTACACTATGTTTCAGTATCGTACAATACCTGTTTAAATGCAAATAGAAAAACTTACCACATACTTTAGAATCTTTAGAGTAATTAAATCCAATTTTCATACATAATTACTGGATAACTGTAGAAATGGATTTAGAAATAGTAGATAGAACTATTTGATTGAAAATTATTAAAATATAAGGAAACTTCTGTCATGTATTGTTTTCTTTTTAACAGAAATTGTACTGAGACATTTTAAGTATTTATAAGCATGATGGCCTCTGCTTATTTGAAACATTAGTAGAATTGTTTTTGCTGTGTCAGCTTTCAGATTTAAACTCTCTTTTTTTGTTTGTTTGTTTCTTGGTTCCTCAGCATGGTATTCGATTTACTCGTAAGTTAAATATTCAGTTAATTTGCCAAGAATAAGCTGTATTTTTCTATTGAAGTGAGAAGTTTAACTTAGTCTTGAATTGCATGCTTTTCATCGAAACATTGAGAATAGGGAAATTGAAATAGTGCGTTCAGTTTTCAGAGATAAAGTTTAATTTTCTCTATGAAATTATTTTAGCTACATTTATGTTTTACCTTTTTTTGTCTTGTTAAAAGATAAATCAACACCTTATATTATGTCTGCCTCAAACTAGCAAAAATTAGTTTAACATTAGGTTAGTTAAATTTAGTATCTAGTCTGTGGCTTAATAGCTATGTGTAATATTCTAAGCGTTTTTGTCTCTTCTCTTTAGAAAGCCACTAGAACAGAATTGCTAGTGATGTAATCCAAATTACATCAAAGGAAGAGAGCTAAAGGGCTCAGATTATAATCCATAGTTAGCCCCTAAAAAAAAAAAAACTAAATGTTAGGTAGGTTGGGCTATGTGTAATGGGTCAGAAGTGAAAATCAGAATAACTAAGTGATCAATAATATCTGTAACAGCATTTAAAAAGTGTTACCATATTTTAAAGTGACTTGTGGACCACATCTCTCCTCTCTCTGATCTCCGTGATACCTGAGAACGATCTCTCCATCAGTTATTTATCCCAATCCAATGCTTCCTAGACTTTGCTTTTTCTTTTTCCTCTCATACCTATACAAATGCTTAGCACTCTACTACATTATAGTAGACAGTCAAATAATGCTCATTTATCCTTGTTTCTTTTCCAGAGTCCTCTTCCCCGAGCCTATAAATACAAACAAAGCTCTCCCATCTTTAAAAAAAACAGCCATAAACTTTCCTCAAATACCATTCTTCCACTCTTAAGTTTTTGTTTTGACAGCCATTTTCTTTAAAAAGGCCATACTTAACTATTCCTTATTAGACTTTTTTTAACCTAGTTTATTTCCCCTCTCTTTAAAACTTCCTTTTGATAACTATCCTCTAAAGAATTTCTCTTAATTTAAATCCATTATACCGCAGTTTTTCAGGTAGTATTTTCACCTCTCTGACCAATCCTCTGGCTGGCTGGCTGTCTTCCTCTCCTGGACTGCTATGTTTGGTTGTATAGGGTGTATACTACACAGCTCTTGAGGGTATTGTTCACATTGCAATCTGTGTAAAAGACTTTCCTTAGCACTATGCATTGTACAATTTCACTGACTATATGCAGCAGCTCTTCTCATGCTTTAAATGAATCGATACTCCACAAATTTCCATCTGAGGGCCGGCCTCTCCTTTCATACCATGATACAGTCAAAATCAGCGCATGAACTGTGTGCTTAATCCTATTCAGCTCAAACTGACACAGACGTGCCTTTCTGTATTTCCAGCGGAGCTCTCTTCTGAATTTCACGTTTTTCCTAAATGTCGTATAGGACTTACCATGTCAGATTGAACTCAAAATCTTTTTAACCTGCATTCTCCCACTCCCTCAACCTAAACTATATCCATATCCTGTTTTCTTGATTTCATATACCATCTTGAGTTCTTCCTTTGTTTCTCTTATTTGATTAATCACCAAGTCTTATAGATTCTACCTCCTAAACCTAAAGTTTTCAAATGTTTTGATCTCAGTACCCTTTTACATTCTTAAAAATTCAGGACCCAAAGAATTTCCGTCACGTGGTTTTTATCTATTGATACATATATTTTAGAAATTCAAAATAAAATTTTAAATATGTATTTATAAATAATACAAAACTATTATATTTTGACATATTTTGTGGAAAACAATTATTTTTTTAAAAGATGTACTGAGGACAACAGAATTGCGTTACCTTTTTGCAGATTTCTTTAGTATCTTACTGAATAGTAGATAGCTAAATTCTCTTAAGTGCTTCTGCATTCAATTTATTGAGATATATATAGTTTAGGTTATATATCTACCCTCACAGAAATATATGATTGGTACAGGGAGAAGTTTTTCAGATGATTGATAACTGCCTCAGAACTCAGTTGGTGGTGGTTTAATGATGAAAGGTTAATTACAGTGTGGAATTTAAAGTCACGTCAATGGACTTTTTCTACTATTACATTAAAATCTTCACGCAATGGAGAATGTTGATTCACTGGGTAACGCAGGTATTCCAAATGATGATATATTTCATTATACAATATATTTTAAAAATCACACTTGTTACAACATCACCAATTTTTATGAGACAAGTTTGAGTAGTAGGAAGCTATCAAGCTCACTGTGGCCAAGTCAAGTTTTCCAAAGTTCTGGGTTTTTTTTTTGGTTGAACATTTGAATTTGATCATGGCA
This sequence comes from Carollia perspicillata, assembly GCA_004027735.1. Classification (NCBI taxonomy): domain Eukaryota; kingdom Metazoa; phylum Chordata; class Mammalia; order Chiroptera; family Phyllostomidae; genus Carollia; species Carollia perspicillata. Next base: position 73,979 of record PVKM010000145.1, on the reverse strand, counting down.
AAAAATACTTTTAAGTTGTTTTCCTTGCAGTTGCAGGCCCCCTTCCTGTATTTTTGAGAAAATATCCACCAGATCGCCTTTTATGTAAAACAGTGAAAAGAGTGGTGCCATGAGAAGAAGGGGTAGTTTGCTTGAAATTCAGATAGTCACACTACTTTTCATGACAATTATGTTACTTCAGTATGTAGCAGATGTGCTTTTTGAAAACTTCCTAATTTATTACACAATATTAAAAGAAGATAAGGGTCATGATTTAGTGAAGTTAATAATTTTTATTTTTCAACATGGATATTATTAAGTGAAACTGTATTTTCTACTCCGAGGCCAGGGATGTAGTAAAGAATACAGTGATTCTAGTATATAGTTTGGTGCTACTGCTTTAATTCATGCTAATATGGCAGCATTTTTACCCAGCATTTTTTTAAACTGTCATTGCAATTATTCACCCAGTGAAAAAGGTCAAATAACATTTAAATAACATTTTGGTATTGTTATGAAAACAGTTCTGACCTCATAGATGGGCACCCTGAAAGGATCCCCTGAACGGTATTTTGAGAAGCGTTTACTAAACGTTCAAAAACATGTTGCCCTTGCCACTCTACTCTCTTAGCCCCAGCCTTTGTTAATTCTTACCTTTATTATTTTTATGGTCTCCTAAATGATCTTCCAATCTTAAGTGTCTATCTTTTCCCCAGGAGTTACCTTTCTAGAACACAAATCTGATTACATTGATACCCTATTAAAATCTTTCTACTTCCCAAATTCCTTCATAGAACATGAAAGGTTCTTTGTTATCATACCTACCTTACTAACTTCTGTTTCTATCACTACATTCTTCCTATTCTTTCAGCCAAGTGGAATTGATTAACTCCCTAAACACTTTATTGTATCTCTAGTTCCCTACATTTGCATGTGTTCTTTCTACCTGAAATACTCTCAGTTCCCCCTACCCTTCCGTGCACATAATTTTAAAATTACTGCATGTTACTGCCCACAAAATTTTATATTCTGTTATAATTTTAAAATTTGTCATAGGTTTTATACTGTTTTATAATTATTTTGCCTATGTGTCATTTTCTTTCATTAATTTGTGAGCTGTTTGAGGTCAGGAACAATGTCTGTCTTTGTATTCCTACTACTTACCAAGGGTGAAGTCTTGGTAATCATTTAATCAGTGCTTGAATGTTTTAATTAATTTCATAGAAACTTCTAATACTGTCCTTGGATAGAGTAGTTAATGAACAGTAAAAAGGCCACAGATGGACAGAAAAATTTAAAAAAAACATACAGGGTGAGGCAAAAGTAGGTTTATAGTTTTGAGTACACAAAACAGTTTATTCTTACATTATTAATTATTGTATTATTTTCCATATGAACAACTGAAAACCTACTTTTGCCCTGAATATGTTCTTCAGCCACTTTATTGGATAATGTGATTTATCTTTATTTCTGTAATTTTTGCTATAAGTAAAATCCCTGGTTACATTTTGGTTTATATCTAAGTCCCTGAAAAGCTGTAATGAATCAAATTAAAATACAGTTGAACATGTCACATTTTGAAAAATGAACCTTCTTAATTTATTATACCTCAATGTCTGATAAATATAGGGTATGTTTCTAATTTAGCATTCCAAACATAAAGGAAAACTGCCTGGATACTCCTATATTTTTATCAATATTTTAAAACTAATATACCTTAAAATATTAGGATTATTAAATGACCTTTTAAGTAGGTCCTCTAACTTGTTTTATATTAAAATTTGGTTGGTCATAAAGGTCTTCTGTTCAGAAAGGCACCTAAATAGAAGTCTCAATGTAATCTACCTATATACAGCCTGCATCAACAAAAAGAACCTCCTTTAAAATGAAAAAAAATTTTTACCAAGGTTTTATAATATATAAAATGTCAAAAATTAAATTAAAAATTTTATATGTAAGAAGTTCTATTACCCACCATTTATTCTGCATAATGTATTCCAAGTATGTAAACTGAAAGAAATCCAGTTTGCTAAAAACTGTACTTTCCTGCCCACTGGCCATTTCATTGTTCATTAGCACCTGAGTAGAGGAAATAAAATAATTTTTAAAAAACTGATCACTTTGGGCCTCACCAATTTAGAATTTTTAATGACCGAGATACTGGACTGAAAGTCGTCTTTTTACAGACCATGGCTAAATGTTGCCTACTAAATTTAAAGTGTTTATAAAATTAAAATGGAAATTAAATCTTTTATAGACTTTTAAGTACTTTATAGTGGGTTTCTTGATTTTATATTAATGCCTTTACAGCATTAGTTGATTAAAGGCTAACAACTGGGATTTCTCCAAAAAGATTCTGAATTAGTGAGGTATGCAACTCACAGCCACATTTATGTCTCTTCTGTGTTTGCAGAGATAACTTTGGCCAAATATTACTTCTGGGATTACGTTTTGAATTCTTATGCTGTTCTCTTTCTGTTCCCTACATTGTAAAGAATTGGTGTATCAGAAGTATCTCTGTGCTGATATGTATAATTAGAAAGTCATTGCACCTACTGAGACACAAAATGCATTTTACTTACGTTTCCTTAAAAATTAATATTTTAATTCTATTCATTTAAGGAAATTATTGATTGCAATATATTCATTGTGGTTACCTGAACTGATAGTGTTATTGGGTTAGTAAATCTTTGGGAATAATATCAAGTTGTATATTTTAATATCATAAATTCCTTTTGAAAGGACTTCCCTTTGTACTATTATTTTTTATATAAAAGAATACATTGGAAATTGAAAACCAAAAGATATATAGAGATTTTATTCATAAATCTGTTTTCCAGCATTCATTTACTCCATACATTGTCATCTATTGGTTCTTTTCTTTATTTCATAATTAATTTTAAAATTCCGCATTTTTATCTAATTTAACATTTTCATATTTTTAAAGGTCCCCAGGTGCATCCAATTTTTCAACTTTACCAAAGATCTCTCCTTCATCTCTATCAAATAATTATAACAACATCAACAACAGAAAGTAAGCACTGAATCTTAAGAACTCTTTGTTTAATTGATCGCCCTATTGTGGTTGCAAAAAAATCTCATGTATCTAAAATTTAGGATAAAAGTCTTATGCCTTAAAACTGATTTTTTTAAAATTACTGGTCAGATCTTCTAGTAATAACTTCTCAGGAAAGAACACATTATAAACTTTCCCTTGATTTAATACAGTAATTTACTAAAAGAAATAAAGCACTTTTAGAATTTTACATTCTAAACAGTACTGAAATACATAGAGAAATCTGTTAGAATTCAGTTTTTTAGAAGGAATATAAATTTCAGATGTCATTTTAGAACTAGATATGTAATCACCTGCAATATATAGTATTTTTTAAAAGTATTTATCAGTGATTTACAACTGTAAAGCATACACAAGTTTTTATGTTCATTATAAAGGCAATCACTTTTTCTTTTAAAACATTCAGAGAAACAGGTTCCTTCCCCCATCCTGAATAATATTCAGAATCTTGGAATTTATAAAAGTTAGTGTGTGCTTTATTGCTGAAATAAAAAAAGTTGAAAATCACTTGGACCTTACCAGATCCTCTGACATGGGTGTATTACCTAGAAAATTGGCATGGTTTTTATTTTATAGAAAAGGATAAAAAGAAAGCGCTATTTTAATTAGTCCAGTCAAATTATGGGAAGAACTTTAATCCAGACATGACTGTTCTCTTTTTATTTCTTGGTTAAGTACATTGTGGTTTATGTATTAACAGTATTTATGTAGTTAAATATCTGTACTGCTTATCCAGTTCATAAATGGCATCTGATTATCCCAAAGAGTAAATTCCAAAAGACTAAACTATTGGACAAATAATCTTTATAATAATGCCATTAATTGAATATATAGGTTTAATTAGTTTTCCCACAAAATTCATATTTAGGGAGAGCATGGGGATGATTGACAAAATTATTTTAATATGCATCTGGATTATAAATATATAATAAGAATAGCCCAAATAATTTGGAAAGGAAATATGACAAAGGAGTCATCTTACTGAATATCACAACCTATTATAAAGATATAAGAACTCTAATTGCATACTGCTGACCCACTAATACACTTACAGATAAGTAGACTAGAAAAGACTGCCCAGAAATTGACCTTTATATATAAATGAGTTTAATGTAATCAGAAAGCATTCTAAGACTGATGGAGAATAGAGTGAGTTAGCCAGGAATTGTAGGGAAAATGGAATCGCTATTGAGAACTTTCCTTTGAAACTTTAAATTAAATTATTCTTCATCAAATACAGAAAAATTAAAAGGCAAATAAATGGAAAAAATACTTGCTGCAAATGAAATACTAGGGGTTAATATTCTTGATATATCAAGTTCATAAAAATCAGAAATTTTCTAAGACAGTTAGAAAAATGGACAAATGATACAGCTGGGCAACAAATATAAAAGAATTAAAATATATAAACATTTTAAATGTTCTAATTCACTAGTAACTAAAGGATATGCAAAATAAAACCATAGAGATCTCCATCCACTTTCTCCCGCCTCAGTCTCATTGGGAAAAATTAAGTGATGAATATCTATATAAGGATTGTTTGGTTGAAATACTAGTTCAGCTTTTCTAGAGAAGAGTTTGCCATATGTGTTAAGATTTAAAACATTCATTCCCTTATTTTAGTAATTCATAAAAAGATATGTGCACCATAGCGTAATAAATAATATATTGTAGTATAATAATGAAATATGAAGACATTATGAATATCCAGAATTGCAGTATAGTATGTTCTTTTCTATTTAAAAATGTTTAGCCACAGGTAAAAGACTAAAAAGAAATATTTTCCTTTAATCTGGTTTATGTTTTATGATTAAATTTATCAAAAATAATTTTATATAGAAGATAAAATATTACTTGCATTTCTACAGTTACAGATGTCTCCGATATTTACTATAAAATAATTCAGTTCCAGGTATAGCATGTATTTATAGTTACTCTTTAGAAAGATTGTTAACATTGTGTATAGACTATTGAACAGGGACTGTATTTTGACTAGAATCGCTGTATTAGTGTATGTGGTCTGGTGTGTTTCCGTTTTGTCTTACTTCCCTCTCATAGGAAAAATATGACAGTAAAATCTGATCTCAAAACCACTCTGACTGCAGAAAATATTAAGAGAAGAATTGGAGTATTTTCTTATTTTTTAAACCATGATTAACTAATGACTCTACTCCTATGACTAGATTGTATTTGTAACTTTTTATGTTTGTCTATTTTTGGCACTAAGATAGTTTTTTCATATTAGGAAACCTTAAGCAAGTAGCTGCTGAGGTATCCCCATGCTTAAAAGTTATGCTTGCCTTTTTAAATAAGGAGTAAAATTTAAATATTTATAATATGCAAAGTATTTTTCCCATTTTCAAAAGTTATTATCATAAATATCTAAACAGTTATTTCACCTAAAATTTATTTCTTGATTTTCTGTTCAATTTGTGGAAATAAGTAGCAGCTTAAGACTTTAAATGGAAATGGCATCATTTCTTTAATTAAAAATATGTAAAGTTAGTAGTGACCTTTTTAGATTATGGGCATTTTTGAAACTATGTATGTGGAGATATTCTACAAGTAAAAGTATATATTAAAGTCAGTAGTTTTAATACATTTATATGAAATATATTATCAAGTTAAGATTTGCATTAAACTGATACATTACTGAGATAGGCCATTTTTATTTCCAGAAATAAAAATATTGGTTATAAAGGTAATAACAAAGTAAACTTGGAATTATTGATGTTTAATAAAGATTTTATTAAGTACTAATATTCTGAAGAACAAGTTGCTGGACTATTGTTTGTTTATCCTATGTAGTTGTTTTACCTGTTAGTTCATACAGCATTTGTTCTTGCCCTAATTATAATTTAAGAACATCTTTAATATGTACCAAATTTACTCTCTTTTTTTGTTTCCTGCATTTTTCTCTCTTGCTACATTTGCCTCGATACAATATGGCCTTTAAAAATTCATCTTAATGTCTTCATTACCTCAACTCTTAGCATTCCACATCAGAACACATCCTTTTTTCTGTTAATTCATTTAAAGCTCTTAATTGAAATGGAAATGACTCCCTGTAAGAGAATAAGCCAGGAAAAGGACATGGATTTTGGAGAGTGCCAGAACTAGCTAGCCATCTGGCTCTTAACAAGCTAATCGCTGCAAGTGTCATTTCATTAACTGCAAAGTGAGCATAATTAAAGTTATGAGTATTAAATTATAGATGTATAATGTTTATAATGTCAAATGTAAGTGCTAATTGAAAAGTCAGTCTGAAATTTTTATAGAATGATAAGGGTTCAATTTTACCAAAAAAAGGTTACACTTTTAATTTTTATTTAAGGTGAGAGAATTAATCTAGTATAGTATTTAGATTTCTGTTAAGATTAATGGCAATTGTATTTATTTTTGAAGTAGCATAGCTTTATAGAATGGAGGACTTGTGTACTCTTTTTTAGGAAAAAAAAGCAGAAATAGTCATGAAAAAATAGAATCTGTCTTTCAAGCCTACGTTTCCATGTACTTTGTCAAAGTATTTAAAGAACTGCTGGTTTTGGTATTTCCCATTACATACTTTAATACTTGATTTAGAAAGCACATATAATGTAGATTGTAAGTGACCAGTCAAGATAGTAATAAAGTATTTAAGTTTATCAGTTTTTCTCATTGTGTATCTAGATAATCTGAATCTTTGGGAATCAGCTTATACTTATCCTGTCACTTAAATTAAAATATAAATCTTCTTTAAGGATTCAGGTTTTAAAAGACAAAAGCAAAAACTGCATTTGTAAATAAGTTTTTTATTCATTTCTCAGTAAATAGGAAAAGGCATTGCAGCAAATCACATTCTGTTGCCATGAAGAATAATAGTTTCCAGCTCCCATTTGTGTTATGTGTGAGAGGACAGATAACTGAATATATACTTATGGAATAACCATGTAAATGTGCTTTAAGTCTTGTGTGTGCGTACCTGTATGTAGGTGTAGGCATTAGCATACACTGGGGCATAATTTCCCTGTATACTTGTAGATTGTTTAAATTTTATATTTTAATACCCAGAATATATGTGTTTTTAATGTATAGAATGTGTTCAAAATATAGGCCTTGCCTCTTTCTTAGTTTATAGCAGACCTTGATTTTTACCACTTAGAGAATTTTTTTAAAAAAATAGGATTCAAGTTTTGGTTGCATGTCTTTGAAGTTAGATTCAAGAATACAGTCATCAGTCATTGAGTGAATATATTTGCAATTGCTAATAGTTGCCTTGTACCTTATTAGTTACTGGAAATAAATAAAATATTAATTATAAGGCTAATAATCTGTAAAAACCAGAAGATGCTTGAATTCTATGTGTTTCATACTTTCTTGTTTAAGTTTAAGCAACTTCTGCATATGGCTGGCTACAAGACTAGCAATTCTGAATTTTATGATCAAGGTTATATTTCTTTGGATGCTGCTATTTTTGTTAATCCCAGGGTGGATTGTTTTTTTAGTCAGGGAGTCAGTCTTTTTGTGTTTAATGGAGGGGTATGTTTTCTTATATGCAAAAATATTAGAGGGCTAGCATTGAGCATGTACTTTTGGTTGATGTGGTTTTGTGTGTTTCACCTGTTTAGCTTGTTGGGGTGAGTTTGTGTGTGTGAGTGTGTTTACTAGAGGCTTTGTTAGAACAGCTGTGGCACAGTCCACTTAAGCTGTTAAAATAATGAAGTGGGAGTATAGAAGCTACAATACAACGTATTTAAAATTAAAAGTTAAAACAACTTTTAAAAAATATTATAAACAAATTGTGAAAAATTGAGATCGTCATGTTTATTTGTAATATTTTTTGCTTTTTATTTACATCATCATTTGCTTTTAGCGAGTGACCTCACTGAGTCTTGTTCAGGTTTGTACTAATGAAATAAAAAAAAATTGAAAGTATGTTTTTGAGTTATATACAAAGTATCCATCATAAATATTTTATAAGATATGTTAAAAGTTAAGAGAGAATCCATACCTTTCCAGGAAATTATTTTTTTACATGGAAAAAGAAAGAGGGGCCCTGAACTGTGTGGCTCAGTTGGTTGGGCATCATCCTTCAAAGCAAAAAGTCGTCACTGGTTCAGTTCCCTGTTAGGACATATGCCTGGGTTGCAGGCCCAGCCACTGATGGATGTTTCTCTCCGTCTCTCTCTCCCTCCCTTCCCCTCTTTAAAGATAAGTAAATAGAATATTTTTAAGAAAGAAAAGAAAAAATACTCCACTTACTGATTGATTTTTCTTGCTTTTTTCTAAAACTACCTTGATTCACTAAGATTGAAGATTGTAAATTTTTTTAAGATCAATATATATTATACCAATAGTACAAAACCTTATCCTGAGGTTTTATTTATCTAGTTAAATAAACTGCATTATTCTAACTAATAGAAAGAGAAGCCAAATAATACTGAAATGTACTTGCTTTTGCATTCCTGATCTCCCCTGGCTTTTTTCCACACTTGAATGCTAGATTTTGCTAGTCTAGCATAGAAACTATAAATAGAATCTTCAGAACAGCGATGTCACAGAGGCCTTGTAAATTCTGCTCTCACCTGTAACCGAAGTACAGCCCCTCATGTTTCTACTGTTCTCTTACGGTAGCAGGATGTAAAAGGGATATAAATGAGATGATTTATTGCTGCGGGTGGTGTTTAAAATCTGAATGTTTTAAATTTGATGGAGCAATGAAGAACGGGGCAAGCTGTGAAGCTGCTCCAGTTAATCAAGGGTAGAAAGATATAATAGTGGTTTGTTTTGGTTGGTGTGGTATGAGACACAGTGATTTTGTTGATTGTATGAGTAGTATCTTAATTAATAGAGTATTTTGATTTAGGTTCATGTCTTAAGAAGAACTTGAGTGAAATGCTTTATAAAAAGTTTAATGACTGACCACCTACCTCAGTATGTTTAAAATACTCTGTTTATTACACCTATATTGAATAATTGTGTGCATTATGAAAAATATTTTTTGTTTTCTTCCAGTGTGAAAAACTCAAATTATTGTCTCCCATCATATACTGCTTATAAGAACTATGATTATTCAGAACCTGGAAGAAACAATGAGCAGCCAGGCCTCTGTGGCCTGAGTAACTTGGGAAACACGTGTTTCATGAACTCAGCTATTCAGGTAGGCATTTCCAAACAATATGACACTTGTGTGTTTCGTGGAAATCAGGGTTATAAGAAGAGTAGAGTTGGGTTTTACATGTCACATTGTGAGTATTATACGTGCTTTGAGGGTTTCTTTTTATGTGGAATATTTAAGCATACACAGTTGACTCATTCATTCTAGTGCTGGTAGGAGAATATCAGTATCTTATTCCTCAATTAGGTGGCATGTGATTGATTACCACATAGTAGAAGACTAAATATCAGTTCATGCAAAAATGTAATTCCAAACAGAAAACTTAGACTCTCTGAAAAGAAAGCTAGTGAGATATCTGCATATTGAATAGAAGAAGTCTCTTGGGTATTTTTGGACATTGGTGGGAATGTTAGAGAATAAATATTTTATGGTCACCAGTCCTCTAAATCTAAATAAAATTATTTTAAATCTTTTTTAATCCTACTGCGAAATTAAGATTTTAAAAATGAGAAAATTTTATGGACCTCTTTTTCTAAACATGTTTTAACACATCACTTTCTCTTAAAGATCTTTAATTTGGGGGTATAAGAGATCACTGCCCTTTTTTTCCCTTTGTCTCTCCATGGAGCTTCCCTTTTTTTCATGCTGTCTATACCCTCTCCCAACTTAACTTGTTAAATATTTATGTCTTTGATGGATTTTGAAGTAACAAGATCCATGTATATTGTAATATCACTGTCACTATGTATAAAATTAGAGCTGGTTATTTACTATCCCTTTCACAAATAAAATTCTTTTTCAAAAGCCTCAAATAATGATACATTGTTTCTGATATTTCAAGTTTTTTCTGGTAAGTCTTCTCTTTTTTTCTGAATTTTTATTTCTAAATTTGTCATTTTTCTGTTCTCTATTCATATTTAATACTGAATCTCCTATGCCTAGGAGGCAGACTCATAGGTGGAGAACAGATGACAGCTAGTGGAGAGGGCGGCAGGAGGGTGCAATTAGGGGGTGGAGGGATTGAGCAAAAAGGAACAAGGACTCAGGGACAACAACAGTGTGGTGATTCCTGGGAGGAATGGAGTATAATGGGACTAAATGGCAATGGGAAAAAAATTATATATATGATAAAGATTATATATTAAAAAAGATAAAGTGCAGAGGATGGATGAATAAGGACATTATTGCATATCTTTTTGACTGAGAAAAGTATAGGACTGTTCACCATCAAGAAGAATTCAAAATAAATCTTTTTGTACATTATTGTTGATCCATTTGTTCCCTAAGTTAACCATTATCTTTGTAGCATTCTTGGGAAATTAGAATTAAACTGTCATAACTCTGCAGACCAGGGGTTAGCAGTCTTTTGAAAATGTAATCATAATTGGTTATTTTCTGATTTCTTGGTTGACAGTTGAACTACTCAGGAAATAGACTTCCTGTTCAGCATATACTGTGTACATTAATACTCTTTCTTTAAACCTTCTTTGATGAGTAATATTATCTATACCTTAATGTGAGTTATTTTATTCAAAATTGTTTTTACTAGGATCCTAGCACTAATTAAATAAACCATTACATTTTTATTTTTATTTTTGTGGAAGAGGAGAAAGGGAACTCATCTGAGAAGACCAAGCCAAAGCAAATTATCCTTATAGTTATACTTAGATAAAAATGTAAAGGCATTGGTGTTGAGATTTCAGGGATAGGGATGGGTCAGACAAGTTGTAATTTTTTTTGTATATCTGGCTGTTGGAGTACTCAGCCTGATCACTGAAAATCATCTTTAGTAACCGTATCATCTCTGAAAGACGTTTTATATAAACGATCAAAGTTACTTTGGTTCTAGAGACTTTATGTTTAGTATTCTAGTATAGCAAACCAATGTTGGTGTTTTTTCATAGAGATTAAGAAAATATTTTAACAGCATAGACAATAAATACTTCAGGCTTTCAGAAGAAAACAAGAGTATTCATGCTAATCATTCATGGGAGGCTCTGGCTTACATTCTAAAGCAATATTGCATTCTAGTTTCCTGTGCCTTTGATATAGTCCATATACTGTTTGTTTCCTTATGGTTAACTGTAATTTCTAAAAATGAGTATTAAAGTTAAATATTCACCCTAACTGGTATGGCTCAGTTGGTTAGGCATTGCCCCACAGAGCCAGAGGTCACTAGTTCAATAACCCAAGTACCAACTGTGGCACATTCCTGGGGTGTATGTTAAGGCCCCTGTCTGAGCGCATGCGAGGTGGCCCATGAGGGGCTGCCAATTGATGTTTCTCGCCTGATATTTCTCTCGCTCTCCTCCTCCCTCCTTTCCTCTCTCTAAATAAATAAATAAATAGAATTCTAATTATTTTAAAATTAAATCTAATCAGCTATATTGAGCTAGGTTTGGCATTTAACTTTCTTTTTAATTTTTTTATTATTATTGATTTTAGAGAGAAAGAGTAAGGGGGAGAGAAAAAAGAGAGAAATCAATTTATCGTTGAACTTATTTATGCATTCTTTGGTTGCAACTCATATGTCCCCTGACCAGGGATCAAACACACACTCTTCTCATACTAGGATGATGCTCTGACAGCTGAGCTACTCAGCCAGGGCCTCTTGTATATCTCTTAAGGTATCAAACTTCATTTTATTAGTCTTTGCCTCTGTTCACAACAATTTCGTTACAATAAGTGGTAGAGGTAATGCCGTCCCTCTCTCTTAACATGTTTCACCTTCACAAGTACTATTTCAGCTGAGAGATCACCATGAGGGTGAGGTTTGTAAGGGTGATAGTTTGTTATTTTCTGGCAATAATCATAAAGTAAAAAAATTTTAAATGAAATTTCAATAAAGTATTTCAAGCAGTGGATATATTTTATGTCTGTATCTTGCTGGGAAATTGTATTTCTCTAAAATAAAACTCTCCAAGCAATTGGAGAAGAGAAAATATGAGTTTTGCTACTTTTGACTTTTAATTGAAGTCCAGAATCAGAAAAACTAGTACTTCAGTTTTATTTTCTTAAATCTTCTATGATTTTTAATTGATTTACATGTAAGTTCCCAAGCTGAACAGTGAAAATAAAAGGGAATATAAAATGGTGGTAGTGGACTTTTTTTCTGTTTTATAAACACACATGTTCTTAGGTCAACAGATGAAAATGATAAAAGATAACTAATACAGTAGTTTTTTCCCCTAGTTTTTTATAACTTCTGTGAAATAGAAGATAATTAATGAACATCAGAAAATACTAAGAAATAACATTTATACTGATAATTTAAATTATGAGTGTGAAAAGTAAACCTTTTTCTTAATGTGACAACAGGTTATGCTTAACCCATCAATAACCTTAAAGTAATGAAATCTTTTGATCACTCATTTTGTTAAAAACTAAACAACACCAATCTCAATACATTTCAATGTTATTATTCAGTTTAATTATATTGGTGTGTAAGATTTTCTCTGATATAAAGGTATTTGTATTGTTTCTCTGATGAGTATAGTACTGTCATTTAGTTTCAATTTATTAAATTAATATTTAAGGTAAAAAATGTGAGATGCTTTTGGGCAATAGATTCTCATTTACAAAGATTATTAATTATTACTGTGAGAAGTTTATTTGTATTGTCTGTATTTAAACAGAAGTAGTGAAATTGCTTTGGTTGGGTGAAGTGCCCAGAGTCCCATCTGCTTTCTGTTGCTTAATGGCCCAAGAAGCATTCTAATGGAATCTCACTTCTTTAAAGAATAGTTTAAAAACCAAATTCTGGCTAAAGAAAAGAAACACATCAAAAATTAATAATACAGGTTAGGAGCACACACTATGGAATTACACTGCCTGGATTAAACACATGTCCTTCCTACTTACTAGCCGTGTTATCCTACACAAGTTATTTTTATAACTCATTTTTTCTGTGAGGAAAAAAATAGTACCTATACCTTAAGGGGTTTGTGGGTATTAAGTAAGATTATGAATATGAAGGTGCTAGGATAGTGACTGGCACATAATGAAAGAATTAGGTGTATGTTAGGTTGTTATTATTTTGTGTTTTTAAACTCAAGGAGTTAAGCAGAGTGACTCTGGAAAAATTCTAAATTCCATAGCCCCTATATATGTTCTTTCCTACAGGTCTTACTCCACTTTGGCTAGACTTAGTGAATGAAGAAAGAATTGAATGTACTTTTCTTTTTCACTTAGTATTATTCAACAATGGTATTTATCAGATGATAAATTTTCTGAACTGTGTTATAGTTTAGTTCTCCCTAGGTAAACTGATAGGCAAGAGATATAATAACAAGGAACTATGTATGAATATTCAATCTACAAGGAAATCAAAATTCTTGAGTTCAGGTTTTCCTTGCAGTCAACTTCCTGAGTAGTTATGATTACAGGCACACACCACCATGTCCCCATGGTACAGTTCACAAAATAGTTTTCTAGTGCCCTGAATGTATTACTCCATTGAAAAAATGTCTAGTTCTTTCCAATTGGATGTAATTCTAATTCACATTAGTTGACTGGATTCAGGAGCACTCCAACCTTGTCCTTTTCATTGTCAAGGCCTAGGAGGCTTATGACTAGCTTCCTGGAAGAAGCAACTCTTCAAATGGATTTGAAGCAAGGGAGTGATATGGTCTTTTCTACTGGAAAGCAGCATGGTATAAGATGGCTGTTTTCAAACTTTTACTTGGAATTAATAGGGCTTTTTAAATAGACTAGAAAGTCATTGAAAAAAAAATTATTGTAATCAAGGACCTATTATTCCTGTTATACAATGTAAAATCAGCTTTGATTCCAAGCATTTTTTAAAGTCACTTTTTTCCTGTGGTCTCTTGGATTAGGAAAAAATTTATTCAGTAAATTCAGAAGAATGTTAAATAGAAAGTTTTAAAGTTTTTTAAAGACTTAATTAAAGAGAATGAATAATACTGCAGAGAAATAACATTCTTTTAAGAAACTAGGTTCTCATTTTATTGTAAAAACAAAATCATTACTGAAGCTCTTATTTCTGTGTTCCAGTCCTTCATAGCTTTTACTATGTTTAATGTAATGCTTTTCTACTCTCACCTTAAGACATTCTTTTTGTATTTATTGGAACAAATTCTTGGAAGGCCAGTTTAACATGAAGCTTTCTACTTTTATTCATATTAACCAAACTTGTAGTTAAATAAATGAGTATAGTTTCTATCAAAAAAAAAAAAAGGAAGCACTTAAACCCTGAGACATAAGAATTTTAAAACAGGATCTTGAAGAAAATTGCTTCTTCTGATAAACTGAGAATGTGGCTGACTAAAAATTTTAAGTATTTTTTCCAAAGGCAGGTTTTGATCTAATCCAAGAAATTAAACTCAGTTATTTGAGTTCCTTCCATATTATGTGCCAAAAATTTCATGGTATACTATCATCAAAAATATGTTAAGTTAGAATCAGATGACAACTTGATCAGGTCTTCTTTCCATTTTGATAAAATACAGGGAAACCACCTTACTTGTATTAGAACCATTCAGTTTCTCAATACAAATACAAACGTTTCTAGTTTTCCCATTGTTTAAACTAGGGTAAGGGAGGAGGATCCCATTTAAAAGGGAAATAGGAGTGCTAAAAGAGAATCTGAATTCTCAGACAGATTATTTTGGGGAAGAGTTTATGTAGCATAACTCTGTAAGTATTTATTTTTATAACTGGGGGAGAAATTGTGTCTCTAAAAGAATGCCTTGCACCTGTGTAACTTGGGTAATTATTATTTTTGTTGTCATGGAAACATGCCTTTCTTAACCTCAGATATAGGAGCAAACAATCTTTTTTGTGAGCTCTTCACATTCTACTGAATTAATATACAAATTTCTCTAGGATTAATGCTTCTTTTTCTGATAATAGTGGCTTTTAAATATTTTGTCTGACCCTAATTCTATAATAGGAAATGGCATGAGTATAGAATACAGGGAAATAGAGGAGTTATTTCAAGGAGTTGTAAATAAATGCATGTGGTTCTAATACAGAATTGTTTTACATTGCTCTGGCTATAAAAGATCAATACTAATTTAATATGAATATACTTATTAGGATTACTTACAGTGATCATATCTTACAACAGTTATTGAAATTATTAGACTGAAGTATTTTGTGTTAATTTTAATACTTGTTCAAATGATTTTTAATTATAATTGTAAGGAAAACATGAGAAATGTCAATCTGTAATTTATAATAGCAACTACAAATTTGCCCTCCAAAAAACCAAAGGGAATGAAAGAGTGGTCTGGATTTACTTTTATTTCCTAAAAGTCAAAACTGTTTTCTTTGATGTCAAAATCCACTGTTTTCCCTCTTTCATTAAAATGTATACTAACATCATTAACATTTTATGATTGATCCCTTCTAAAATATGTCAGGCTTATAGTCTAAATTTTAAATTGGTATTATTGAATGATAGCACTAGAAAATACAGAATATTGGTCTAATCAAGCTTTTAAAAAAAGAGAAAGGCATGCTAAATTCCCATTAAGGGCTTGTTCTGTTGCCTTTTACGAATTTGTTTTAATACACATTTATGTAAATTAATACGTAAATTTAAATTCCAGCAATTGAAGTTGCTATATATGTTACTAAAAGTCCCTCACCTATTGTATTTCTTTAATGTCACTTATCTTTACATCATCTTCTTTATATTTTAGTCCATGAGTAGAAATAGTTTATGGCGATGCTTGTCACCCATGATTAACTTTATTAGTATTGTCACTTTGCCAATAATGAAAGATTAGTTCAGTATTCTCTTAGCAGTATATATATGGAAATCCATTGTGCAGTGCTAGCAATCACCTCTGTACAATAATTTGTAAACTATACTGGGCAGAGGTACGGATCAGTGAGTTGGTTACTGAAAACCATTGCTTTAATTAATAATATTTAAAATAAGTTACTAACTCTCATAAACTCCTGAAAATATTATCAGCCCAGTAACAAACCTGTGGCCTCAGATAATAACAGTACCCTTCTTTTCATAGTGCACAATGTTTTCCATATTGTTGTTTCTTAATTTCTCTTCACAGCAGTGTTTTAGTAAGGGCATAAGGTATCTTTGTTCCTCTCATATGTAAATTGAGGCAAGAGAAGTTTAAGTGACTTGTTATTCACTAAGACAAGTTAATTAATGAGTTAAAGCTGGGTTGTTATTCAGGACATTCTTAGATAATCTATCTTCAAAATTATACTAATCAACGTACAAAAAATGCTTTAAAATGTTTTATTTTGGTTAAATGCACATAACAAAATTTACCATTTTAACCAGTTGTAAGTGTATAGTTTGTTGGAATTTAGTTTAATAACATTGTCATGTGAACATGAAAATTATTTTTAAGTTTATGACAATTATATGGTCCCCATAAAACAAGATGCTTTCATAAACTAGTGTGACTGTTGTATAGTTCAAAACAGTATAAACTGTTTTGAGGAGTAGGAGGTTATATACAATACTCATTTGATGGTAAGAGTTTTAAACAATTCAAGAACTTTTGGAATTGCTTTCATCATTCTGATTATCACTGATGGATATTTCTCTTCTTTTGATGATGAAGTTTATATTTAACAACTGAAATTTTTCAGACCATTATCTTCAGAATATGGTAGGTGATCGAGCCAGGTAATTTTTTTCAGATAGTCTTATGTGATGTATCCATTCATTTATTCAACAAATTTTTATTGAGGGCCTACTAAGTGCTTTTCACTCTGAGAGGCACTAATTATACCATGGTGAACAAAGTTTAGTGGGGGAGGTAAACATTAAATAAATCATGAATTATGGTCAGTATCCTGATGAGGAAAAAATAGAGTGCTATGAGTCAATAACAAAAACTTGGAGATTAACTAATTTATATTGGGAGTCATTTAAGTAACATTTAATCTATTACCAAATAATAGGTGTGAGTTAGGCAGGGGAGAGTGATATTAGGTAGAGAAACAACATGTGCAAAGACCCTAATAATGGGAAAGTTTGGGGAACCAAAAGTTAAGTAACCTATGGAATAATATTTGAAGGGGAATGCTATTTTGAAGAAGTAAGCAAAAGCCAGATCATGTAGGAGGAATTTGGATTTTAATGTATTACAAAAGCATTGGAGGTTCGAGGTTGTCATCATTTCATCTGGATTATTGCAATTAACTCCTGACTCATTTCTCTGCTTATACCACTAACCCCTATGGTCTCTCTTCAAAAGAGTAGCCAGAGCAATTCTTTTCAAACCAAAGGCATTTCCTGTTACTCTTTGTCTATAACGCTAAATGCATTTTCATTTCATTCAACAAAAGCTAAAGGCCTTAAAAGGGAATATAGGTTTTATATGATCCAGCCCCTGCTATCTTATTTCCTACCACTTTTCTCTGTGTTCACTTTTCTCCATCCTCACCAGCCCTCGTGCCAAGAATGTTTTTGACTCAGGGTCTCTCATCTTTAAATTTCCTATATCTGGAAGGTTTTTCTCCAAATATTTTGTATCTTTGCTCTTTCACTTCCTTTAGATTTCTATTATCAGTCAGATCCTTTCCTACTGTATATACAATAGTACCTGCCCTGCCTACATTGCATACATCAATCATGACCTACATGAGGGGAGACCCAAAAAACCCCAGAATTTATTTATTAAAAATTGCATATTTATTTTTACATGTTTAAACTTAAGTCACCTTCAAAGTACTCTCCATTTGATGCAATACACCTACTGAGGTATTTCTTTTACTGCTCAAAACAGTTTTTGAACTCGTCAATTTTGATTCCTTTTAGTGCTTCTGCCATTTTTTGTTTCACCTCTTCCACATTGGCAAAACAAATTTCCCTTTGAGGACTTTTTTATCAGGGAAACAAAAAAAAGAGTGAGATTGGGTAAATGAGGAGGGTGGGGCACGGAGGTCAGGATGTTTTTGGTCAAAAACTGTTGAACACTAAGCACAGTGTGGGCAGGGTGTGCTTGTAAATCACCCATCATGAAATGGGCAAATGCCTTGAGTCTTAAAAAGAAATCCACTAAAGCTAAACACAACATCACCAGCTGGTACACTGATACCGATGGGATTTGGCAGGGGAAACCTGTACTACAAGAGGCCTGCCCTCCAAAGATAATTCTGGTTTTGCGGGGGGTCTTCCTCATATCTATTTGTCTTTCTACTTCCTCCTACTTCCAAGGCACACACATGTGCCATGAACTCAGGGGCATTGTTTTAGTCATTGCTATAACCCCATTACCTAGAACAGTGTCAGGCATGTAGAAGGCAGTGAAATTAATGAAAAGTGAAGGAAATCACATGTGTGTTTCTATTTTCTGACTTGCTCATAATGATAACCATTTAATAAAATTGGAGTGGTAGGAGGAGGGACACAATTGGAGAAGTAGATTTGTGGTGAGATTATGAGTTAATTTTACGCCTATACAGTTTGTGACACCCATGAAACATCCATGCAGATATGTCATAGGCAGATGTATATTCCAGTATAAAATAAAGACCAGAGCCTAGATTGGAAACAGAAATCTAGCTGTTGTAGATTATATTTAAATCAAGGCAAATGTTCATCTAAATGGGAACATCTATAAAAAAGAGGTCCCAGGACTAAACGTTACAAATACATTTCAGTGCAGGAAAGATACTGCTGTTGCAACAGGAAAGAAGAAAGAAATTATGAATGCTAATTTCTGGATTTTTGTGATGACTTCCATTATCTTGAAGATGTAAGACCAGATATATTAGCTAAAAATGAAATAGTAAATTTCTTGGCAACATTGCAACCTCATCTGAAGTTGGAGATCTATTTCGAATGGTATAAACTTGTTCCCTTTAGATTTTCTCTAGTAGTATTCAGCTCCATGGTACATAAAATAGATTACTGAATTCATACAATAAATAAGTGGGTTTATCTTGGATTAGAGAGAAAGGGGCAAGGGAATTAAGAGCAACTAAACCGGTTTTCTTGTTTTAATTAGGCTAATTTATTTAGCTAATCAGTAAATATTCATTGAGTCTCTACTATGTGCCAAGTATTATTCTAGACATATAGAATAACTCTAGACAACTCTATATAGAGTTTAAAAAGACAGTGCCTGTCCTCTAGAAGTTCATGGTGTAGTGAATAAAGTAGACATAGCAATAAATATGGTAATACTTATGATCAGCCAAATGTTGTGGAGACAAAGAAAGCCATTGGGAAATAAGTAAGGCTTCAGCAAGAAGGTGATGTTTGAATTGGGTCTTGATTTTATTGGTAGAGTACATTATTCATTATGACTTATGTTGTGATCATGTACTCATAAAAATAGCAATGAATTGCCAAAGGTACTACTATAACATAACTTAAGCCTTTTCCAAAACAGAAATCTGTTTTACCATAACAAAATACAGTGTTCATACACTCAGTAAACACATATTGTCACCTCCTGTGTGCTAGATAATACTTTTTCATATATGTGCCAGCTCCAAAAAAGAGAAGTACCCAAAATACCTTAAGCCATAACAATATCAAGAGAGAAAATTATAATCTCCTGAAGTAATTATACCAAAGATGACTGGAAAATCACCCTGTTTTATAGTTATGTCTTCTATATAATTAGAAATATGTCTCTGGCCATCCTTTAGATAGATTAAACTGAATCATTGACACATAACACACTAATATGCATACACACATATCTATTCATTATGTAATACAAGGGGGGACCCAAAAAAATACCGGAATTATCTTCTGGAGGGTAGGCCCCTTGTAGTACAGGCTTCCCACTAGGTCAGTGCTCTAGAAACCCATCTGTATCAGTGTTCCACCTGGCATTGTTGTGAGAGGCTGTGTTGACTTCAGTAGAATTTATTTTTTTGAAGACTCAAGGTCTTTGCCCATTTCATGACGGGTGATTTACAAGCACACCTGCCCATACTGTGCTTGACCAAAAACGACTCAACCCCCATGCCCCATCCTCCCCATTCACTTGATCTCACTCTGAGTGACTTTTTTTGTTTTCCCTATGAAAAAAGTCCTCAAAGGGAAATGTTTTGCCAATGTGGAAGAGGTGAAACAAAAAACAGCAGAAGCACTAAAAGGCATCAAAATTGACAAATTCAAAAATTGTTGTGAGCAGTGGAAAAAATGGCTCAATAGGTATATTGCATCAAATGGAGAATACTTTAAAGGTAACTTAAGTTTAAACATGTAAAAATAAATACACAATTTTTTATAAATAAATTCTGGGTTTTTTGGATCCCCCATCATATATGCATGAATGTGTGTGTGTGTGTGTATTTTTACAGATTCAGTATATAGTTGAGGTATTATAAATCATTATTTAGTAATTGACCAGGGCTTTTCTCAGCATTATATACTTGGCCAGGAGAAGGATTTCAGTAACTATTTTCAAAAGAAATTAAAAAAATATTTGACAAAATGTCACTAGTAGTTTAGAAGGAAATTCTTAATAACAAGATAGGTGTACTATCTTATTAAGTACTGACAGCTTAGATTCAAATCCTAGTTCTGTCCCTTACTAGTTGTGTGATTTTGGATATGAAGCTTCTGAATCTCCATATGTTAAATGAGAATAAAGTGCTTGACACACAGTAAGCAGTACATAACTATTAACCACTGTTACGTTATCACTGTGACTGTCACACGACCCCATAGAAATTGCTGTTTATAAGGTTACTTTTGACCTACGGTTTGCTGCGTTCTTTACTTTTGAGAAGCTGACATCTACTTAGAACTGACAAGTCACAAATCTGTCTCAACCATAATTCTCTCTCCTTAGTTACTATAACTCAGTAAGACTGAATGTATTTCCACAGAGACCTCATTCTTTTCTTACATTCCCTTGTAGGTACAACCATCCACCCAGTAACGCATGTCAAAAACCTGAGACTTAATAGCCCAAGTCCTGCTCATTGTACCACCTCTTAAATATCACTTCCATTTATTTTCTCCTCTCCTGTCAGTACAGTTTGAATACTTGAGCATCTTTTATGTGAACTATTGAAATACACTTAGAACTCATCTCTTTGTTCCGTCATTTATCTTCTTCCCTTCCATTTAGAAGACTGCTTTGAGTCCTTGTTTTCAAATGAAAATATGATTGTGTTACTTCCTTGTTTAAAACTCGTTCCCATCACCTGAAGTATAAAGTTCAATCTAAACGGTATCCAACTCTTTAGCCAAAACTGAATATTTTTGGAATTCCTTACGTTTCAAGCCTCTCTGTATATAGTGTCTCCTCTTCATTAGTTTACTTCCCTGCATTTCCCCCATCCCACCCTTTTCTCTCTCATTTATTATGACAAATACTTACTACTTAGTGAGAATCATGAAAGTAGAGACTGTCTCTGGTTTTATTTTATAACCCCAATGATTGGTATTCTCTCAGATAATAGTAAGTACATTAGAACATTATTTCTCACAATGTGTCTATGAATGAGACAGTGCTTGTCAGCAGTAAAATAAGTATAGAAATTAAGATAAGTGATCCAAAACTTTTATAACAGTTTGACAGGATAATTTTACATTTATTAAATCTAATTTTTAAAATGGAGCTTTTGGGGGCTTTTTGGGGAGCTATTTCTTATTATTTCATTTCCCTAGTGATTCATTGTTATTGTTTTTACTAAAGTATCTCAGTCTTGATGATTTGGAAATTTAAAAAAAAAGGTACTTCCACATAGAAATGGTTTGAGAAATACTGCATTAGAAAAACTTGCCAGGAATGTTTATAGCTTGACCAGTACCAGATTAATGATATTTCTGGAGCTTTCTTAAACTCCAGAGGAGCACATTAGTTCTAAAAAGAATTGTAGCACATAATATATATATTGACTTATTGCAACTGAAGGGTCACAGACCTACCAATATATATGAAGTCCAAGAAATACTACAGTTTAGGTTCCACCAGTGTAACTGACCTGTAGCACATGGATTGGGCTGCTGCGTCAATCACAGCTTCGAACGGCATACTCCACCACAGCCATGCAAATAGTTCCTTGAATGAGTTCAGTGAATGATATGGAAAAAAATTATGAACATTACTTCTGTATTTCTTGAGACTCTTGAAATAATCTTTTGTTCTTAATAAATATTTGTTGAGTGATTATGTAGATAAATTTAAAGTTATTTTTTATTGTGAAATTAATCAGAAACCTTCATGGTTCATGCTGTTCATACACATGGTCTTTAAATTTCCTTTTCAACTTACCTTAAGTATTTATTGTATATAGGCCTAGGGTAATGAAATGATAGAAACTGTGTGACTTGGTGGTTTCTCTTAAAGAATGTGATAAATCACTTAAACTTTTAAAAACCTTTTTCTACCCTGACTGGTGTGGCTCAGTAGATTGAGCATGGACCTGTGAACCAAAGGGTCACCAGTTTGATTCCTAATCAGGGCACATGCCTGGGTTGTAGGCCAGGTCCCCAATTGAGGACACGTGAGAGGCAACCACACACTGATATTTCTTTCCCTCTCTCTCTCCTTCCCTTTCCCTCTCTCTAAAAACATATAATTAAAATCTTTTAAAAAATATTTTTCTTCCTGCATGCCTCTACAGGAGAACTAAAAGATCAACAAATCACAGAATTCTTAATAGTCATTTATTTTAAAAATTTTTTACTGAATTTTAAGTGCAAGAGACTAAACACAAACAAAATTATAAAGAACTATTTTTTCTTTTTTCTTTATTTTTAAGTATTTTTATTGATTATGCTATTATAGTTTTCCCAATTTTTCTCCCTTTATTCCCCCTCCACCCTGCCCCCTGCAACACTCCAGCAATCCCCGCCTTAGTTCATGTCCGTGGGTTGTACATATAACTTCTTTGAGTCTTCTGTTTCCTATACAATTTTTTTAAATCTCTCCCTATCTATTTTATACCTACTAATTATGGTGCTTCTTCCCTGTACCTCTTCCTCCTTAGTCCTCCCTTCCCCCTTCTCCCTGAAATCTCTCTGTGTAATGTCCATTTCTCTGATTCTGTTCCTATTCCAGTTGTTTGCTTAGTTTTTGTTTTCATTGTTTTTCTTTTAGGTTCCTTTGTTGATAGTTGTGAGTTTGTTGTCATTATACCTTTCATATTTTCAATCTTCTTTTTCTTAGACAAATCCCTTTAACGTTTCATATAATAAGGCTTGGTGATGATGAACTTCTTTAACTTGACCTTATCTGGGAAGCACTTTATCTGGATAGAGTAATTTTGGATGTAGGTCCTCGCCTTTCATGACTTCAAATACTTCTTTCCAACCCCTCTTGCCTGCAAGGTTTCTTTTGAGAAATCAGCTGATAGCCTTATGGGAACTCCTTTGTAGGTAACTGTTTTCCTCTTGCTGCTTTTAAGATTCTCTCCTTATCTTTAATCCTGGGTAACTTAATGGTGATGTGCCTTGGTGTGTTCCTCTTTGGATCCAACTTCTTCAGGACTCTCTGTGCTTCCTGGACTTCCTGGAAGTCTGTTTCCTTTGCCAGATTGGGGAAGTTTTTCTTCTTTTTTTTTTTTTTTAGATAAGTTTTAAATTTGTTGCTCTTCCTCTTCTCCTTCTGGGACCCCTATAATTCAGATATTGGAGCATTTCAGATTGTCCCAGAGATTCCTCAGCCTCTCTTCATTTTTTTGGATTCTCATTTCTTCATTCTGTTCTGTTTGGATGTTTATATTCTTCATTTTGTTCCAAATCAGTGCTTTGAGTCCTGGTGTCCTTCCTGTCACTGTTGGTTCCCTGAATATTTTGCTTTATTTCACTTTGGGTATCCTTCATTTGTTTTTTCATTTTTCAACCAAGCTCAATTAGTTCTGTGAGCATTTTGATTACCAGGACTTTAATTTCTCCATCATATAGGCTGGCTATGTCCTTATCACTTAGCTTTCTTTCTGAGGCTTTGCTCTGTTCTTTCATTTGGGCCATATTACTTTGGCTCACCTGCTCAGCTCTAGCCGACTTTTCAACTCTTGTGTGATACTGGGAGTTTCTCCCACCATTGCAACTGCCCAAAGTCCACAGTCAGCTCTGAGTCTCAGTTTTGCCTTCAACCAGCCCCGCCCGCATGGTCCGCTGCCTTACCAATCTGGTTGTTCTGGTTGATTTTTTCTTTAATTCCTTGGTTGTCCCAAGTTCCATGCAGTTTGATTTTCTGATGCTTTTGGTTGTTTTTTGATTTTAGATTGCTTGTTATCCTTCTGTTGGTTGTGCAAGGAAGTAAAGGGTTCCTACCTACGCCTCCATCCTGATGGGAACTAGTGTTGTTTTTTCTTAAACTCTTTGACTATCTTGCCTGCCTAAAGTATTAACATTCATTTCACTATTAGCCAGTTTTGCATTATTAATGGATAGTAGATAAGATACTAAACATTAAAATGGAATTCATAAGCTTTAGATTTGAAAATAAATATAACTTACACTGATGTTTATTAATGTTCTTAGGACCATATGGTTTTAGCAGCTTCCCATGAAGTAAATATCTAAACTTAAAATCCCTCATTAAATACACCATTACTGAAAAAAAGGAAAGAAATTAGGCAATTGCTGTTATAGTTTAGTAATTTTAAAACCTATTGAAATACACATACCAGAAACTTTATAGCATTGTTGTTGGTGTAATCATTATCATAGAAGCTTTCAAATTTATCTATATTGAAAGTGGTTCTTCTGTCCAGTTTCTTCATTTAGCTTGTAAAATGAAAGTCAGCCACATAATGTATTTTTTTAACATCAATATCTCTAGTTACGTGATGTCCCCATGGCAAATAAAAGCGTAGTCTTTTTGACATACCTAGAATTCTCCTTCCTCAGTTCTGTAGATGAAGGGGAGGGAGGAACATTGGCATTTCTTTGCTAGCCAACAAAACGTTTCCCGTTCTCACATTTTCTAGAGTTTTCATAATATTCTTTATTGAATTCAAGTTTTGTGTAGAGAAGAAATTCCATAGACTTTGAAGAGGAGGGAGACAGCAGGGACTTTAAATGAAGTTTAATTTTATTCGTGCCTTATACATATTGACCATATTCATGATATATGTTATAATGTTACAACATTCCTGTTCAGTTCAAAAATGCTGTTTTTAAAACTACTTTACATAAAATTCCAGTATTTTAAGTAGAATATATGCCAGTTCTGTTTTCACTGACTAGTTGGAGGAGGGGTAAACATAGTTAAAATAAGGTACAAAATAGACAGGAGGAGGTTAAGAATAGTATAGGAAATGTAGAACCCAAATAACTTATATGTACGACCCGTAGACATGAAATAAGGATGGGAGTGCTGGTTGGAGGGGGGTTCAGGGTGGGGGGGGAGTAAAGGGGAGAGATGGGACAACTTAATAGCATAATCAGTAAAATATATTTTTAAAGTATAAATAAATAAAAGGAAATTTATGTTCACATATTTTATTTACCTAAATATGTTCTTTAAAGAAAACTTGAAGAGAGATTCGGCAATACAAAATGGAAAACCAGGGCTATGGTTGTATTTGCTTTCTCAAAATAGGTGGTGAAGCTTCTGGATTGATGTCACAAATATATTGAGATTTGCCTTTTCTAGGGAAAAAAGTAACAAAAGACAAAACAGATGTCTTAAAAAGAACTCATTTTTAAATTCTCCTTGATGAAGGGCCAGGCTTCTATTTGTAGTTCTTTGTTGTAAAAGTCTTTATCAGTTTCCTGCTTCATCCATTTAATTACAGAACTGTAGCCAGTATCCCCATATTAACAGAATGCTTTAGGATCATATAGTTCCTATTCAGAATATTTTTACTGTCATCATGACAAATTGAAAAAGAATAACATGGCAAATACGAGAATTCTTTATTCATCTAATCTTAAAATCCAGAAAAAATAATTGTGGGTATTCTGAGGTTACTTTAACCATGGATTATTACTTCAGGTTTTATTTTTTAAATCATAATAAAATGTTTTTCTCGTTTTAGAATGGGTTTTTATTTTTGGTATTGATTAGTTGAAGGTGTAGCTACTTTTTATTAAAAAGTTGTGAGGGGCATTACATTTGGATCAGTTACAGAATGAGTTATGCAACTCAAAGGCTTTAGGTAATCAAAAATTAAGTTTGTTTTCTTTCCTGTTCTAGTTACCGGTTTACTAAAATAGTGAGCATACATGATCACTTGAAAATTGGGCTTCTGGAGCACCTGAACAGAAAGGGAGTGGTTCATATTCAGCATTACAAAAGACAACTTTCTCTTTTTGAAGGGGATTACTTTGGCTATTTTCCAGGTACTGGGGAAATTCCAGATTCATTACAAATTATTGGGATGGCTACTAATTATTCATTTCCTAAAACATGTTAATTACCAACTTGAGATTTGACAATATAGTAGAACCTTATTTCACTTCATTAGTTTTTTAAAAAACTATGTAGAACTTAATAGTGAAATACAAAATTAAGACTATGAGTCATTTTTCAGAGAGCTCTAGAAACATCAGTTTTATTGATGAAAATTATTTAATAGGGGAAGTTTTTGAAAATAATGTAACAGCGGCAGGATCTGTGCATGTGTGTATAAGGAAAGGTTATGTGCAGAGCACTATAGCTTTTCCAAATAATTAAAGAATGAAAGAAAGTTTTATTTTATATAATCTAACTTTAAGAAGTTGGGTTAAAGATGAAAATTTATAACTGGAGAGTTTCTCATAGAGAATTAAAACATTATAAAATAGTGGAATGGCATATGCATTTTTAAAAAATTCTCATGGTGGCAGTGGTTAAAGGTCTGTATACATTGAACTATATAGCAGAATGTCTGCTCAGTGAGACATTTGTTATTTAAAAGAATTCTCCTTGGAATTTTTATGTCTTGTTCTAGGTTGAAGATTTGGGGGAGTCTTCATAAAAATATATTTCTATTTTTTCTTCACATATCTTTTATTTACATGGATTTATCTTGACAGTTTTGGAGACATCCACAATACTAGTTATTTTCCTTATTAGGCAAGCCTCTTCTGGCATTATTTGGACTTTTAATTTTGAATTGTAGAACTTTTAGATAAGTTATAGTTATATAACAGGGTTCAATTCAAATTTCTTTAGTCAAGTGTTTTCCTTCTGCTCTCAGTCTCTGTAAGGACTGCTTTAACCTTTCTAGCATACAAATTTTCATTCATTCAATACTTTATTGAGGTATGTGCCAGGCACCGTGCTAGGTTCTGAGGTACAAAGGAGACTAAGACATGGACTCTGCTCTTAAGATAAATTCAGTATAAGTGAGTTCAAGGTATAGAGTTTTCCCAGAGGAAGGAATATTAGTTCTTCCTCAAGTTGCTAAGATGTAACATTTGTTAAGAGGTGCTGTGATGAGGGTTAAAGAATAAGTACATTCTAAGAAGGGGAGGAGTATATTAAGGCTCAGTCTTAATACATTAAACCAAAGAATATGTCTTAAGATCCTAATTCAAATCAACATTCAAGAATACTCACTACTTAGAGTTTCCATTTTATATGCATGTGTAAACACAAGTAGAGAATCACGAAGCCACTTTGAAGAACACTTAGTAGTCATGTCTGCTCACAAAATGATTGGCTTCCATATACACCAGCCCTTTCATCACTTCTTGTGAATCAGCAACTTCTCATAACATCTCATATCCTGAACCTTCCAGTTAGGCAACTAGTCAGTAAATCACGAAAGCTAAATTAATGAATGCCAAAAGTTTACCACATAATAAATATGAAATTTAGTTTTTTAATCCTTAGATCTTCAAATGCTCTCATCAGTTTTGTACATTATTAACTTACCTAGGGATCATAAAAAATATTTAAATATAGAAATATGTAGCCTAGTTAAAGAGTAGATTTTACTGTTCATTCATGTAAATTTTTTTCTTTTTTCTTTTTCATTAAGAATTGTAACTACTGGTACAGAATCTTTTTCTTTAAACTGATTATTGCTTTACTTTTAACATGGTATTTGACAAAATTCCACTCAATTTTAGGACCAACTCTAGGCTTAACTATAATATAAACAAAATGTGACTTAAGATAGTGTATTGCATGATTAGGCATGTTACTGCATATATGGATGGGATTTTTTTCATGGTGAATTATAAGAGCTAATTCTCCCTATAATATTGAAGTGTTAGCATTTGTCAATGTCAGGCAGTTGAAATCAAATGAATTAACAGAGGCAAAGTTCAAAATGATAACTGACCCGTAGAGTGTCACAAAACTCATAAGTAGCCACAAAATAGCATATTAATACTGTTTACGTAATTTATTTTGTTTTTGTAATACATTTGTATATATTCTCAGTTTTTGCTAAGAAAAACCACATGTGTTAAGAATGGATGACTGTCATTCTATTTTACAGTTTTAAGAAGCATTCAGAGTAAGAGATAGATTTGCATAGGCAGAACACATTGCATGTGATTTCTAGTCCATATTATATACTCAGCAAAATAATTCACATGTTAAAAAGGAAAGTTCTTGTGTCCACACATGTATGAATTTTTATATGTGTGTCTTAAGAAAGGAATTGTTTGGGAAACAGTCTCAGATAGAAAAGTGATATTTTTTATAGTAGAAAAATCTTTGAGAGATGCTTCAAACTCTGGTTATGATTTTCATTATTGAACTAATGAAAATTACTCTTAAATATATTTAATGGCACCAGACTACATATCCGATAATCTTGTATTTTTGTCGAAGTTGTTTTTCTAAGACAGACTCATATTAAAATATTGAATAATGAGTTACACAAATTACAAATAAAGCTTCGTGAACAACTGTAAGAAGCTGCCTTCTTTCTTCTACCAGAGTGATGATATTTAATACTGATATCACCTAGGGCATGGAAATATTTTAGTTGTTTTAACTGTATTCCAATTATACCATGAAATTTTTGTCAAAAGTTATAAGAGAATTTTAAATATTTTAATTGGTCTTTATATAATTTCAAGAATATAGTAAGTCATCTCAAATGTACATTTCTGTGATGCAAGGTCTGTATATTGCATTGTGTGCCCACCACAAAATAATGTTATTTTCAAGAAGAAAATAACGATATTTTCAAGATGAGGAAGAAAAGTCTGACATCAGTTTAGTTGTTAAACTATTATGATCTCTGCATTAGTAGAACAATTAAACTGGTTATTGAATTTCTGTATTTATGTATGTGTTTGCATAAATTTTTAGAAAATGTAGCTTGTGAGTTTCTTAAAACATTATGTTCAAATAATGTGCTTTGGGGGGCCATTTAGGACTTAACAGTTTAAATATAAGATTTATCTCAAAATATATTGGTTATGATATCTTGATGGGAATTTACTTATCATTAAAACTATTAGTGTTTTGTTGCTGTTTTGCTTGTAATTATATTCAGTTACAAACTGGCATGTGTCACTATGAAAATAAACTCTAGTCTCTGTGTCAGGCACATTTTAAAAATCCAAGCAGACACACTACAGAAATGATAGTGAATTGAATGAAAGTGAAACAAAGGGGGGTTAATAGGTACTGTTCTTCTTTTGGTATAGTATTCAAATAGATGGGCTTGAAGAAACTTGGTATTATTTATTATAAGCAAATATGTTACTGCCTCACTTAGTACTAGAGTACTCTGTGCCAAACATGGAAAGAAGAGAGTAAAAAAAACAAGAGGATAAATACATTAGTAAATATAGGCAAAAACATTTTCATCAAGCATACGTTTATTGTGCACGTGCTAAGTGCCAAGGGACATGGGTGCTCAGTGCTGAAGATACAAAGTGTATCATGATTTCTGCTCTCATGAAGGTCTCAGTCCATTTGGCAAGACAGACAAACTAAAAATTAAAGTTTCAGTATATTATAAAATGATGTAATGAAAGTGAGTGCTAAGCAATGTGGAGACATACAGGAGGAAACACTGTAAGGGAGTCAAGGAAGGCTTCCAGACAGGATACCTGAATCTTGATGGCTTAGTAGAAGCAAGACAAAGAAGGGACATTTTACATCGGTAGAGTGATGTTGGAAACTTAAGAATGCATGGAGCCTCAAGTAATCAACTAAGGCTGGGATGGAGTGTTTAAAAGCAAAGGTATTGACAAGGGATGAGGCTACAGGGGTAGGAAAAGGTAGACTCTTCTGAAGAGCTGGGTTTTAATCTGAAATTGCTATTAAAGGGTTTATAGCAAAGAACATGATTAGATGTAAATTTTAGAAATCACTCTGGATGCTACTAGAAAACTAAGAAATTTTCAATTATATTTGGAAACTCTTTCTAGGATAAGGATACATGTGAATAATTAAGTGAAAATGACATTGAAGAATTACATTTGCACAACTAGGTTCTTCGAGGTGTTTTGTAAAGCCATAAATTGAGTTCTTTGTATAACTGTGTTACAGACAGTAGTGGAATATTCTTAGTATAACCCTGAGCTGTGATCAAGTATAAGGTTTTAAAAAACAAATTGATGATTGCTGGAAATGCTGTCTGACCTCCCCTTTGCTTCATTGACTATTTAGTTTTGATCCTCTTTATATTAAATCAGATAATACTACTAAGTGATGGCCTTTATGCCCTGGGTAGCCGTGGTATATTCTTGGTTGTCTGGCCCTCTCTGTAGTGCTGGTTTTATAAGAGAACAATCAAAAGGAAAAGAAAATGAAACTCAGAAGGCATGTAACATTATGAAAGGTTGAGATTTAAAAGGAGTTAAGAAGAAAGTAGAAAAGTATCCTTTCCCTAATTGCCTCCTGTATTGTAACCTACCTCTACTTGCTCATGTAAAATTTTTTCCTGCTGAAAATGGCATGTTAATGATTTTAAAGCTTATATAGCCCACCCCAAATATTTTTAACTGTTTATATTATTTTCATTGCTTAAGAACTATACAACAAATTTCATATTATAAACAACCTTCCCTTTTGCCTTGACATAGAGGCTAGACTACTAATTTGGACAGCGTTATTTTTATTATATAAAACATTCCAAAATAGATATTATGGTTAATTAAGTAAACATAAACTGATTTATAATTGAAACCACAAAATAGAATGCAATAATTTATTTCAAAAATTGAATATGCTTAATTTCGGACATTTAGCCAAACAGTACATGGTATATAGTCAGAGCTTATAGCATCCCAGTTATCAGCATGGACTCAGCACGCTGAGCCTTTCATAGTTATCAAGATTATTTAACTTAATCCAAATGAGTGGTGAGCAAGCTCTGAAAACCTCTGATTTCCATTAATGTAAATTCAAGTTCTCATAAGAATGGGTTTCTGCTACTCCACCTACAACCAGCTTTACTTAAAGTACTTTGCCACCTGACTCTGAGATACATATCTTCCTGCAGCAAACTATAAGTTACCTATGTGACTGTATGTCTATGTCATTCATTGTATATTCCACTTAATGACTCTACACCTCTAAGTGATAAAGTTGTAGTGGGTTTATATTATATGGTATTATCAACTTTAAATTATCCCATCTTGAAATACAGTGAAATTCTACTTAGCCGTAAAAAAGAAAATTTTACCCTTTGCAACAGTATGGATGGACCTGGAGAACATTATACTAAGTAGAATAAGCCCATCAGAGAAAGACAAATACCACATGATTTCACTCATATGTGGAATCTGATGAACAAACCAAACTAACAAGCAAAACAGAGGCAGACTCATAGACAGAGAGCAGATGACAGCTAGTGGTGGGGAGCAGGTAGTGGGTAGAGGGATTGAGCGAAAAGGAAAAAGGACTCGTGGACAAGGGCAACAGTGTGTTGATTGCTGGGGGGAGGGCAGTATAATGGGACTACCTGGTAATGGAAAAAAACCACAATAAAAATTAAGGGCAGTATAAGGGGGACTTACATGGTATTGGGAAAAAAACACAATAAAGATTAAATTAAAAAACAAAAATAAAATATTGTGGAAAAACTGTACTTCTACTGTTTATTTTAAATCCTAGATTATTTAATTCAAAATAGAAAAGAGTTGGAGAAGTAACTTATAGTTTTAATCTTGCCATAAAGGAAAATTGGATTATGATATTGAAGAGCTTGAAGAAGTAAGAACACACTTAGCCAGAGTTCACATAACAAAAGTTTATTTTCTTAGGTTCATCTAATTTGTACCATTCTGTTTAAAGGTGGTAGACCAAATGGAAAATTTAAAGGCTGCTCTTTTATGATAAGGAATTGACGATGAAAGCAGTAAATACTTTTTTAAGTTAATTTCGTGCTTGCACTCTATCTCAGTTTTTACCTACTGAGGCTAATTTGCAGGTGCCTGGGATGAGTAGACAATCCATAATTTCTACCAATCAAGTAAAAGAAGGAAAGAAAACTCTGAGCTTCCCTCCCAGTTAACAGGTAGTTTGCTGTGGTTAAAATTAATGCAGAATTTACAGCAACAAATATTAGCATTATCATTTATTATAAATAATTTATTTGAAATTTGGGAAATGAATAGTTGAGTGCATCACTTGAGCATTTATATGACCAATTACTTATTAGTGCAAGAGGCTATCATTTAAATTTTTCTCTGTATGTTATGGCAAATCAATTTGTTTCTCTCTTAATTTTAACATGTTTAACATGTGTGGTTACTTTGACTTGAAAATACATTTTATTCTTTGCAGTGTTTGAGCAATACACCTCCACTTACTGAATATTTCCTCAATGATAAGTATCAAGAAGAACTGAATTTTGACAATCCCTTAGGAATGAGAGGTGAAATAGCTAAATCTTACGCTGAATTGATCAAACAAATGTGGTCTGGAAAATTTAGCTACGTCACACCTAGAGCCTTTAAGGTTAGTAGAGTAAATTACATTTTCAGAGATGGCTGTATGACCCCCAAGAGGACAAAAATGGCTTTGGGAGGAAAGGGTAAAAAATCATAATTGTTACAGTGGTTTGTAGCCCTGCAGTGGTTTTGTAGCACATAAATAGATAAACGGTATTATTTGTGGTATTAAATTTCTAGCCAGGGTGTGGAGCAGGTGATTAGTTTTAAAATGTCTAAAAGTCTCTGGGGAGTGGGGAGGAAAGGGATAAAATAATGAAAAATTATGAAATGTTATGTATAATTCTTTTTTTTTTTTTTTAAGAGAGCGGGGAAGGGAGGGAGAAAAAGGGAGAGAAGCATCAGTGTGTGGTTGCCTCTCACATGGCCCTCACTGGAGACCTGGCCCGCAACCTAGGCATGTGCCCTGACTGGGAATCAAACCAGCGACCCTTTGGTTCACAGCCCACGCTCAGTCCACTGAGCTACATACACCAGCCAGGGCTATTAATGTATAATTCTTAAACTTTTAAGTTTATTCTAATTTTCAAAATGGTTACTTCTTAGAATCAGTAAAATCTCAAGTAGTTTAACATCATTAAAATTTTGAAGAGAATAAGCATCTTTCAGCCATTTTTATACTAACATCAAAAATGACATTCATATAGAACATCTATGTAACATTTTATTAATTATATTGGTTCTTTAAAAATAAAAACAATAAAGAAATTTCTGCATAACTTTCTAAACTTTGGACAAACTAGTTCAGACAAACCATTTCTCAACCCTTACCCATGATCAGTTTCATGAGTTTCATTTTGCTAGATAATTGTCCTTTAAAATTGTGTGAATTTGCTTTTGATATGTGACTTTTTTTCTTCCACAGTTTTTTACTCTCATCAAAAATATACATAGTGCTGCAAGGACTAGGGACATTATATGCCAACATGAATATTCCTGTTATCTCTATGAGGTTCATCCTCTTTTTTACACAGAAACTGAATGAGATCTTTGTAACTTTTTTCTAGTGATCCAGAAATATTATTGAATTTTAATCTTATAGTGGTTCCCAATTATTTGTAAAAAAAACTTTTCTATATGCTTTCCTTATTCTTTCCTCAGGTCAGCATTTATACTTTACATATTAGTTATTTAAAAATATGTATTTATATAATTATGATATCTGCAAATGACTGTAAAAATGGCATTCATTGATTTGGAGTTTAAATACATTTTAGCAAGGAGGTAATTCACAAATGTGCAATTCATGAATAATGAGAATTGACTATATGTTTGTTTTGTTTTGTTTTGTTTCGTTTTGTTTTGTTTTTAATCAGTCTTGTCCCTGGAACTGATTTTATACTTTTGCTTTTCTTACAGACACAGGTAGGACGTTTTGCACCTCAGTTCTCTGGATACCAGCAGCAGGACTGTCAGGAACTATTAGCGTTCCTATTGGACGGACTACATGAGGATTTGAATAGAATTAGGAAAAAACCATATATACAATTAAAAGATGCTGATGGAAGGCCAGATAAGGTAAATTTAATGATATTGTTGTCACCATTGTTTTAATAATGTGATATCTCTGTGTAATATGTGTGTGTTTTCTTCATAGGTAGTTGCTGAAGAAGCCTGGGAAAACCATTTAAAAAGAAATGATTCTATCATAGTAGATATATTTCATGGCCTTTTTAAGTCAACTCTAGTTTGTCCTGAATGTGCTAAGATTTCAGTCACATTTGATCCTTTTTGTTACTTGACACTTCCATTACCCATGAAAAAAGAACGTACCTTGGAAGTTTATTTAGTTAGAATGGACCCACTTACCAAACCTATGCAGGTATGTAATGATTATTTTTTTGCATTTGCTATTTTTATAAAAAAAAATTAGTATTTATTCCTTATGCCACAGCACAGTCTAATAATAATAAGTTTGTGTAAGATTTTATAAGCTAGATACTTTGAAAATTAGTACAACTTTTTAGAAACTTGAAAGGGTGAGGGATGTGCAAAGTATCATTATTTGTCATGTACAAACAAATTCTCAAAGGTTTTTTCTTATCAAAGAAATATGGGAGGTTGTTTGATTTTACAGTGTTGGAGTGAACATTAGCTTACAAAGATAATTAACATAGTATTATTTCCCAACTTTAAATTTCTAATTCTTCCTAGTTGTTATTGGAAGTAAAACCAATTCCTATTTTGATTCATTATATAAGATAATGGTAAATTTAAATACATGTACTTTGTAGGTATCTTAAGAACTTTGAAGAGAAATAGAAATATAGATTAAAAATACTTCAATAATTGACTAATCTTTTAATAGTTTGGAGTATCAAATATTGTTTATTCTTTTCGAGAGCCCTATGCTAGGTCTTCATATCAATTGTCTGCCTGATTTCATTTCCTAGTGTTATAATTGGATCATTTTACATTTTGTGGAGCAAAGCACTATATTGTCTTCTTTTAGTTATCAACTAATTTGTTTCTGACACTTGACCCACCCTATAAAAGTAGTTTCTTCTTCTACCTCTGTTCTCCTAAATTCTTATTATAGCACTTATCAAATATCATTATGACCTGTGCTTTCCACTTTGATCTTTTCTCCTCTAGACCATGAGTTCTTTGAAGATAATGTAAATATCTCTGTAGGGACTTTGTAAATCTTTGTATTTCCAACCCTCTTGATTGGAGGTACCATTGCAGCAGTAGTGTTCAAAAAATTTATTCATTCATCTATGTATTGGACACCTGCTTAGTATAAAGCTCTGGTAAACAAAGCAGACATGGTTCCTAATACAGAAGATTGTTTACTAAAGATCCTCAGTGTAGGCTTCCAGCCAGATAGTACAGTTTGTTAGAATGTAATAATTGTATTACTGTACTCAGGGCGCCATACCAAATTACCATAGACTAAGTAGTTTAAACAACAGAAATTCATTTTCTCACAGTTCTGAAGACTAGAAGACTAAGATAAGAGTGCCAGCATGGTTGATTCCTAGTGCACTCTCTGCCTGGTCTTCAGACAGCCGCTTCCTTAGTGTGTCCTCACACAACAAGGAGAGAGAAAGCATATACACAAGCTCTGTTGTTTTGTGTTTTTTTAATACTCCCCTGAGTATATGTTTATTGGTTTTAGAGAGAAAGGAAGAGAGGAAGAGAGAAAAACAGAGGTAGAGAAACATCCATGTGAGAGAGAAACATCATTCATTTGACTCTGTATGCACCCCAACCAGGGATTAACCCACAACCTAAGTATGTGCCCTGACTGGAAATCAAACCCGCAGCCTTTTGGTGTACGGGACAGTGCTTCAACCAACTGAGCCATCTGGCAAGGGCAATGTAGAAATATTGAGGGGACACAATTCAGCCCATAACGATATTCATGAAATCTATTTGAAAGGTAAACTTTGAACAAATTTGATGTTACCATTCATTTAGTGGAACTGTTTGGATTTACTGTCAACAAGGGTGCAGTGTATGAAATGTTTATAAAAATATGGTCTTTTCATTAAAAGTAATTAAAGTTTAGTAGAGACTAGTTATGTACTCAGTTAAGCAAATTTCACCCATTTCTTTTGTTGCAGCTTTTCATTTCCTTCATGAACTCATTGAATTTGGTGCCCTCATGTCGGTATTTCATCCAGTAGTGCTAAGAGTATTGTAGAGAGCAAGAGAAACTTGGTACTTGCCCTTGTCCAGGAGCAGGGCCAGTAGAGACCTGGTTTTTCTTTTTGGCCAGGTTTAGAAATGGTTCACATTTCTAAAATCATATCCTTTACATACTCATTTATTCACATGTTTATAAGATTGTTAACATCTTTTTCAATGCACAAAAACTGTAGCAATACTAAACTACACCCTTGCCTCTCTCATTTGTAATTTACAAATATATGCCAATAAGTGTAATGGAATATGAAAAATATAAAGCAATGAGTAAAAATTCATTACAACACCAAGAAAATAAATGTAGATATTCTTTCTCTACAGTACCTTTGTTAAAAGCAGTACTCTCCCATGCCAATAATATAAAGTAATCTATATTATATAGATTACATTCAAGTTACATATTAGCCTGTAAGGTGAGTGTAACTTGATTTATTTATATTTATGGATTATATTTTCAGCAATGTGGATTTCATTAAGTTACCTCTTTTCTCACTTAATGACCAAAAATATAAATTTGTGGAGGTTAAAGCCATGGACAGCACAGATGAATTGGGATTTCGTTTCCACTTTGAAGTAGTAACAACACAAATACAAAGTGACAGCCCCGTAGTTCTATGCTTCAACCTGCTAGAGAGGAAAGGGAAATTAGCCGAGTTGGCCTACTTGTGTTTTTCTATCACTGAAGTTTTATTAGGTAATCGAAGTTTATTGTATTGAGTATGTATTACATATTAAACTCTGTACTTGCAAGGTGCCAGAAATACAAAGGTGTTCCTAGTCCTTGTTCTCAAAAAGTTTTTCATACAGTGGTAAAAGGGCTATGACTAGGTGCTGTATGAGTACACAGAAAGAGTAACCTACCCAAACTGGTGACGATTCCTATGTTGAATCCTGAAGGATGATTAGGTTTTAAGCACATGAAAGGTAGAAACACAAGCATTATAGACCAAGAAGGGGGCATGTACAAAGGGCTGATGGCAGAAGAGAGAGGACATGACCCACTTTTGGAAACTGGTAGATAATAGGGTGAGCAGAAGCTCCATCACAAAGAACCTTGATGTCATGGTTGGAAGTTTGGACTTCACCCTAAAGATTAAGGGAGCCATTTTAAGGATCATGAAGTAGAGAGATTAAGTGGCCAGATTTATATTTGAGAAAGAAGACTGGCTAGTGCAAAGATTGGATTGGAAAGGGTTAGATCAGATGGGCTGAAACCAGGGAAGAGGTTTTTGCAGTGATCAGATGACAAATGATAAGGGCTTGAACTCTTAACATTAAGGTTAGTGTCAGGGTGAATCAGTTGAACATAGGAGGTGAAAATGTTGAAGAGTATTCAAAGATGATGCCAAGTTTGTTGGACTGGAAAACTGAGAACATAAGGCACAAATAACCCATATGGACATTGTCACCAAGGGTGATGGTAACATTAGAGATACAGTAAGCCAGCTGCCTAGTGAATGTGAGGACACGAACATGAGGCCATTCTCATCTACTGATTTTTTTTGCAAAGTAATCAATTCATTATAATTTTTTTGTGTTTTAGTACAAAGTGGTTGTGCCCAAAATTGGAAACATACTTGATCTTTGTACAGCATTGTCTGCTTTATCAGGAGTACCTGCAGATAAGGTAAGATGTTTCTGGGTTTGAAATACATAAGTTTGAGTTCATTTTCACAGTGTTGTAAAACCAGCTCAATAGAAATATGTTGTTGTTTTTTTTAGATGATAGTTACTGATATATTCAATCATAGATTTCACAGAATATTCGCAATGGATGAAAACCTTAGTAGTATTATAGAGCGGGATGAAATTTATGTGTAAGTATAAAATTCGTTGTGTAAAATATTACTTGAGAATTCAGAAGAATAACAAAAGTTTTCAGAATTTATAGTCAGTTTTGTCCTTGTAGGTTTGAAATTAACATCAATAGGACAGAAGATACAGAGCATGTGATTATTCCCGTTTGCCTAAGAGAAAAATTTAGACACTCAAGTTATACTCACCATACTGGTTCTTCACTTTTTGGTCAGCCTTTTCTTATGGCTGTACCACGAAACAATACCGAAGATAAACTTTATAATCTCCTGCTTTTGAGAATGTGGTAAGTATCAGATGATTCTACATTAACAGTATAAAATAGGTAAAGAAACGTGCAAGGTACTATCAAAATATAACTAGATAAGTCTGTATTGTCTTAACTTAGTTTGGACAGATAGCAATTAAAAAAACCCAAGTATAGTCTGATCCAGATTCTCGATCGTGTAAAACATTACTAAGGTAATTTCAAAGCCCCGAAGCATGAATTCTTTTAGCTGTTCTACACCAAAAGTTAACAGTTGGAAGAAAGTAAAAGCTTATTATGTATACACTCTGAAATCCTAGTATCAGATGTTTTATTTCTTTATATCTACTGCTAGTTCAAGAACTCATGCAAATAAATAGTTTTATTTAAAAGGATAAACTTTCCTGGTTCATAGTATTGTAAGGCAACTGCTTTTTGTCTTCCAAAAACCTTAATTTGAATATTTTTTTAAAATATTTTATTTATTTATTTTTAGAGAGAGGGGAAGGGAAGGAGAAAGAGGGAGAGAAACATCAATCTGTGGTTGCCTTTCACGTGGCGCCCATGTGAGACCTGGCCTGCAACCCAGGCATGTGCTCTGACTGGGAATTGAACCAGTGACCCTTTGGTTTACAGCCCAATCTCAATCCACTGAGCTACACCAGCCAGGGCCTGATTTGAATCTTAAGTTAATCAGGAATGTCACGTGATCCTTTATAGCTGACATATTTAATATTCTTAGATACCTATTTTAATCATTGTAGTCCTATATAACCCATAAAGATTGCATCATACAACAATAAATGATCTTAGCAATAGCATATATTTAATCTAAATAAGGATTTTTATATAATACTTTTTTAAACTGAGGAAATATTAGCCACATATTTTAACACATAAAAACATGTTAAAATGCAAGAAGAACAAATTAATTTTTTATAAAGACAATCAAAACAAATGATTAGTCAGTTTTACTTATGGAGCTATATCTTGAGTCTGAACTTATCCTTGAGTCTACTAAATGAACACAGTTAGTGCATTAAAAAGTTTTGTTTTTTGAAAGAAAACTTTTTTTCAGTTTACAGAACTGAACTTGTTTGATTTCTAATTTTATTTAAGCCGATATGTGAAAATATCTACTGAAACCGAAGACACTGAAGGATCCCTACACTGCTGTAAGGACCAAAATATTAATGGGAATGGCCCAAATGGCATACATGAGGAAGGCTCACCAAGTAAGACTTTCCTATTTAACTTAAAAACTCTTCAGTTGGATTACTGCCTCAGAGAAAAGTGGACAGGTTGGGGATTTAGGAACTAAAAAGTATCTGCAAGCCTGAGAAAAATAATGTTAGTATTAATAATTTTTAAATGTAACATTGAGATTATTTAAAGCTTTATAATATCTAAAATTAGGTGAAATGGAAACAGATGAACCAGATGATGAATCCAGCCAAGATCAAGAACTTCCCTCTGAGAATGAAAACAGTCAGTCTGAAGATTCAGTTGGAGGAGATAATGATTCTGAAAATGGATTATGTACTGAAGAAACTTGCAAAGGTCAACTCACGGGACACAAAAAACGATTGTTTACATTCCAGTTTAACAACTTAGGCAATACTGATATCAACTACATCAAAGATGATACCAGGCATATAAGATTTGATGATAGGCAGCTTAGGCTAGATGGTAAGTGTTTGTGAAAAATGGCTTGATGGAACAGTACATTTAAGCAAAGTACATTACTTTTTTTAGGTGAAAACCACAAAGTTCAACACATGCATTTTAATATTTACATATCTATCTAAAATCTTAAAAGCCTTAATTTCTGTGTATATTAAAACTTGTGTTTATTAGGTTTTGTTTTATTTTTTTAACTCCTAAACTATTTTAATGGCTTGGAAATTGCCCTGATCACCTAATAAAAGTAAACATGACTGCTATTCATTTATTCTCATATATACCTTAACATTAAAATACACTGATTTTAACATTAAGGCATATTAAATTTTAAAAACAAAATATGTTTTCCACCTTAGAAAGATCTTTTCTTGCTTTGGATTGGGATCCTGATTTGAAAAAAAGATACTTTGATGAAAATGCCGCTGAGGTAAGTCCTCACATACTACTTTCTTTGTCTTTTCCGTGTTCATCACCACTGTTCTGTAACATTCTTTGGCTTCTACCAAATGTGTTTATTTTGCCAGTATAAACTTGGTTAGTTATATACTAGAAAAGACATGTTAGTTCTGAACATGCTTTCTTTTTATACTTTCTAATTGTTTTTAGGTGTACATACAGGAGTTATTTAGAAGGGTGGTGTAAATCTCAGCTGAAATAAGCTTTATGACTCTTGAGAAAGTTTAGGAGTTTTTCATTACTATTCATAGTAAGATGGTATCACTAAAATGAGTTTTGTTTCATTTGTTTTCTTAACTCAAGAAATACTTCTCTTTAGGATTTTGAAAAACATGAAAGTGTGGAATATAAACCGCCTAAAAAACCCTTTGTGAAATTAAAAGATTGCATTGAGCTTTTTACAACAAAAGAAAAGCTAGGTGCTGAAGATCCTTGGTAAGAAACAAAATTAAATAATTGCTTCTAATATTTTTTAAGGATTTATACTGAGGTATGTGCTACATGGAGTTAGGTGATTACAAAATTCTCTTTCATATTTTAAATACTAAGCACTTCATATATGATAATACTCTATTAAGAGGGATGAGAATGTTTATGAAAGTATTATAACATTAAGCTTTAAAGCCATTACTATATTTTGCATAATATCAATTTTACTATGAATAATTCATTTGAGTTACTTTTTCTGGAGAATTTTTAGCTGTGCTGCCATTTTAAGAGAAACTGTTTTAGGAAAATTGTAATATGTTTTTGTGATATTATTCCATTAGAGCCCAGAAATTTTGAGATTTTTCTAATATATTTAACTCAGCACAGCTTTGTGATACACCCATGTCTTTTTAGGATACTGAAATGTAAACTAGCCCTCATTTATTTGAATACTTATTTACATACTAGTTTATAATAGTTAAATGTGTTTGGAAAATGTATTGAAGATAATAACAGGAATTCCTTTCAGTCTGGTGTATATTAGGCATATAATAACTGCTCACTGAAACAATGTAGACCTTTTCAAACTTTTTTATATATAGTGTTTTAATTGCCTCTACCAGGCTTTAAATGTTTCTTATTAATTTTAGGTATTGCCCAAATTGTAAAGAACATCAGCAAGCCACAAAGAAATTGGATTTGTGGTCCCTGCCTCCAGTACTTGTGGTACATCTCAAGCGATTTTCTTATAGTCGATACATGAGAGACAAGTTGGATACCTTAGTTGATTTTCCTATCAGGTGAGTTTTGGTCATACTTCCTAAACACTGGACAACTCTAACTTTCTCTAGACATTAGGTAGCACTGGACCCAGTTTCAGTTTTTGAGTGGATATTTCAGTAGTTCTAACAATCTGTAAGGATCAGTAACAATTTTTGTTTCTACTTAGAGATTTTTTTTCAAAGAACGAAAAGAAAACATACTTTAAAAAAATAGTAAAACTCATTCTGTATTACGTTATTATGGGTTCATTGGCCTTGTTTATAAATGTAAAGATATTCATGGGACCTTAGTGATTGTTTTTTTCTTGAGAATTAATCATCATCCATTCGTAAATATGCTTTTTTTAAAAGATTTTTTAATTTGCTTTTAGAGAAAGGAGAAGGGAGGGAGAAAAAGAGGGAGAGAAACACCAGTGTGTGACAGATACATCGATCAGTTGCCTCTCACACTCCCTCAC
This sequence comes from Carollia perspicillata, assembly GCA_004027735.1. Classification (NCBI taxonomy): domain Eukaryota; kingdom Metazoa; phylum Chordata; class Mammalia; order Chiroptera; family Phyllostomidae; genus Carollia; species Carollia perspicillata. The sequence goes on along the minus strand of PVKM010000145.1, from coordinate 31,575 downwards.
CTGGAGACCTCGCACACAACCCAGGCACATGCTCCCACTGGTAATGGAACCAGTGAATTTTCAGTTTGCAGGCTGTTGCTCAATTCACTGAGCCACACCAGCCAGGGCCTAAGTATTCTTTTTTAAAAATAACTAAAGTAATATATAAAACCAGAAAAATGGAGTTGCTTAGAAAAATAACACAGTAGTGTTACTGTGTCACCACCCTTTAGTTTTCTTATGGCATTGTTGAGAGCATGACATCATAGCTATAGGAAGCCAGTCTGGAGATAACATATTTGTAGTCCTTTTTTTAAGCTTTCACTAAATATAATTGAGAATTCAGAAGGAACAAAAGGGAATATTGTGTTCTCATTTCTGTAGTCCAGGAAGGACTTTATCAAACAAAAGTTTACAACAAGAACTTGATACTTTCCCATGTTGCTAAAAGGACATTGATAGACAAATACTGAAGGCAGGTATATATTACAGAGGTGATTGTAAGGGAATAAGTACTATAATATTAAAAACATTTTGTGGATTGCTTGTTCTGGTTGGTGATTATAAATTTAAAGTTGAAGTTTTGCAATTATGGAGCCAAAAAAATGATAATTTTCTCTTTAGCAAAATTGTGTGCCATCAAAGTTCTCAAGAATATAACATTTAGACAATATAATTATAAGAAGAACTGGAAGTAATGATAAGGTAGAACCTGTTAGAGATATATTAGAAGTGTAGAGTCATTATTGCTTTTTAATGAGGCAAATACAAAAAGAATAACCAGAAGTAATCGTAAGCTAGAATATGGGCATGTTCCAGTTTCATGAATGACAGATTATAAATAGCTGGTCGCATTTCACAGAATGTTGCATATATACATATATGTCAAACAACACTGATAGTAGGGAACAGAATGCATTACATTTAGAGAAAACAAAACTAACTTGATCTGTTTTTAAAACAGTGACTTGGATATGTCGGAATTCCTAATTAATCCAAATGCAGGTCCTTGTCGCTATAATTTGATTGCTGTTTCCAACCACTATGGAGGAATGGGAGGAGGACACTGTAAGTTGACAGTTTCTCTTTTTACTAAAATTATGATGTTCTGATAACTCCAAACTTTTTCCCTTAAGGTATCTATTACTTCTTAAAGGAAAACGTAAGATGTATCTTTCATGTAGTAGTTGTTCAATAAATGTTGGTTAATGAATGAATCTGCTTTTGAATGTTCTTTGACATCAGGATTAGAGGATTGAGTTATTCATACTGCTTATTTAAAAGAACAGGAATATTACATGTCTATTCAGGGCTCCTGTCCTTCTCCATTCTCCTTCCCCTTCTCTCTCTAATGTGTTTAACATGTGTGTATCTCATAAACCATGCATCATTGTTAAATTCCATGATTGGTACTGTACTATATATCTTACCTTTTTCTCTTAACACTTAACATGTGTCCGTATATTCTGTTGCTTCTAAACTTATGACTCAGATATCTCATATTTTATCTCTCTACTAAATTAAGGTGGACATCCAAATTGCCTTTAACTTTCTACCACCGTAATACTGATAAATATCATTGTTTGTGGTCTCCTTTGTGAGAATTTCTTTGAGCTATGCTCCCAGAAGTGAGATTGCTGGATCATGAGTACCTAAGTCCTGCCACATGGCTGTCTAGGATGGTTATACCAGTCTGCGTTCTTCAGTTGATTTTTCTATTGAACCATCTTTGCATTCCTGGGAAATCCTACTTATCTTTTAGTGTTTTTTATATACCCAGTTGGATTTGGTTAATTAATTTTATTTAGGGTTGTTGCAATTAATTTGTAAGTGCAATGTCTACTGTAATAAAATGGGCTAGGATTCTTTATGTTTCCTGAAGCAGCAGAGCATTGTATAGGAATTAACTATTCATGAAAGTCTAGGAGAATTAACCCATAAAAATTCACCTACTTGGCTCTACAGCCTTAAACTTTTCTATTTATGTCATGCTTTTGAAGTCTATTCAGTTTTCTTCTTCCAAAATGTGCACATTATGGCATTTTCTATTTTTTCTAAAAATATACCTATGTTTTCCAGTTTATTTGAGAATAATTGTTTGTGATACTCTTATGCTATTTTTTCTTTACCTTTTGTCTTTTTTTTTAATTGGTCTCTTCAGGTCTGTCTTATTACTCTTGAAATAATTAGCTTTCTGTTTATATTAATTTTTCCTATTTGTTATTACATGTATGTATTCTATTTTATTGATTTCTTCTCTTCCCCTTGGTATTTTTTCTTCTTGTTACTTTGGGTTTGTTCTGTTGTTCTTTTCCCAACTTTTGGGGTTGAATGCTTTTTGCTTTTTTTTTTTCCCCTGTTTTGAAGACTATAGTAAAAGTTCTAAATTTCCTTCTAAATACTGCTTTATCTGTATCCCAGAAAATTTGGAATGTAGTTCATTTTCAATTATATGCTTTTCTAAATGGTTTTAATAAACCTCTCCTTTGTTGTTTATTTTGTAGCGGGCATTGTCTGTATTATATTAATCCATACAAATTTATTAAGGCTTCCATGTGGCTTAATAAATGGTCTGTTTCTTAATGTTTGTGTGCTTGAAAAACAGGTATATTATCTATTCAAATAGAGTTCTATATTGCTCTAATAGTTTAATCTTATCAATTGAAATTATTACTGTCTGATCATTTTTCATGTTCATTCCATTTCTGAGGGGAATTTGTCAGGACTTCTATTGAAAGTGTTGATTTATCTGTTTCTTTTAACTGTTTTATTAGTTTTTTGGCAGTATTAGTTGCATTTATGTTTATAATGGGTACTTCCTCTTTCTCTATTATTCCTTTTACCAGGAGTTGACATTCGTTTTTCCCTTTTGTTCTTCTCAAAATTATAAATGTTAGTCTAGCTTTCTCTTGATATCATTTATTTTGCCAACTCTGTGAGCCCTTTTTGTAGGATTTGTTCCCTATAAACCGTATTGCTATTAGATTTTGTCTTTTTATTCAGTCTAACAATGTTTCTTTTAATTTGTAAGTGCAGCAGCAGTCGTGAGTTCATATTGACAGACTTACAGCCCACAATAGCATTCACTCAGAAGAACAATAAATGTGTGTGGCGGGGGGTAGAATTATTTAGAAGATGCCTATAAAGTGTCATTTTTTAGAAGCTATGACAGCAGATAATTGTTTGGGAGACATTTTGCCACTTTGTTTTCTCAGTTCCTAGGTGGGTTATACAAAGCATGGAATGGGAAAAGCGCTGTTTTTTCAGTTTAAAGATGAAGCAGATCTTTAAAAATTGTGGAAATTAATTAATCGCTTTGTACCTTTATCTTGCTCTGTACTTTTGTTTAAGACTGAAACGATTTTGGTATAAAAACCACTACAAATTAGTGAGATAGAATTTTTGCAAAAACATTTGTCGTAGAAACTTTAAACTATGGTTGAAGTTTCAAACTTTGGAGTCAGAGACATACCTGGGTTTGAATCCTAACTCTGCTACCTAACAGCTGTGCTGTTGGAGAAATGAAACTTCTTGATGCCTCACTTTCCCATCTCTAAAATTGTAATAATGATAATGATAATGATAATTATAATAACAATAATAATACCTTCATTATAAATAATGCACATAAATTGCATGGCACTATGCCTTGTGCCTGGTACATGATAAATGTTAATTACCATTTATTATCATTAATATTGTTATCCTGTGAATTAAAAAATAATAAATTTGTTCTGTTTGTTGATGGGATGAAAAAAGTCATAAGTTATCTTATATGAAAAGTATTTTAGGCTTGTAGATTGCAGGAAATTATTCTAAAAACCTTTAATTAATGGAATCAGTTGAATGGGTAATAGATGGGCCTTGTATAGATGATTCTCATGTGATTTTAATAGGTATTCCTCACAGAGATGATTTTAAGGTTTTGGGGTTACCCCCAAGAAACCATAAATCATTTCAGTTATAGAAGTGATTATATTTTTTCGTTAGATACTGCTTTTGCAAAAAATAAAGATGATGGAAAATGGTACTACTTTGATGACAGTAGTGTCTCAACTGCATCTGAAGACCAGATTGTGGTAAGTGTGTCTTTTATTTCCTAAAATCAAGGAACTCAGTTTTAAAAGGAGCCCATAAGAGACACTGTAGTCCATATTCTAGCAACTCGAATAGCTAAGAGACACTTCCTCTGATTTTTAAAAATGTAAAATTGTCCCCTAAGTGGAAATTTGTTTTCTGAATTTGCCCACTAACAAAAGTATAAACTGCAGTATGGAAATTTTCCTAGTAGTTTTCAACATGAAAACTGGGGTTCTCAACAAAAAATAACAAATTATTTTATAATAAAAAAATTTCCTGCAAGAGTAGGCTCAGATATATCTAGACATTGACTACTTAAAATCAGAATGCTAATGTAGAAAAAAATATTTCTGCCCTGACTGGATGGCTCAG